>PVJA010013793.1:0-48830 GCA_004027025.1 Myocastor coypus | reverse complement strand
TGGAGCTCGAGCTGGTGCTGCTGCTCTGCTGCCCTGTTTGGTTGGCTGCCTCTGCCACCATTTTGCTGCTGTTCTGCCGCCATGAACTGGATGCTCTCCGCCCTGCTCCACTCAGCCTTGGGCCAACCAAATATGGACTGAAACCTCCACGAACTGTGAGCTAAATAAACCTTTCCTTCCTTCATTTCGAGTGTTGGGTATTTGTCCCAGCAACGAGCAAAAAGTAACTAAGACAGTGCCCTATTACTAATTCACAAAGAAGTTACCTTTTGAAACCTGTGTAAGCCATTACAAAAATGAACTTCAGAGGGAAGGTTGGAGCTCCCCGATGAAGTCATGAAACCTTTCTAGAACAGTCACTGTGGTTAGAGACACGCCCTGCAAGATGACAGCTGTTCTCATGTAAATCATGTTTAAAATGTACTGAAATGTACATTTCCCAGAAGGCCAACTCAGAAATAGGTATCTAGTACAATAGCAAAAGGCGGTACCAGCACAATACTCCTCCATCTCTTACTGCTATTATTCCTCCTCCTCTTCCTCCTCCTCTTCCTCCTCCTCTTCTTTCTCTTCTTCTTCCTCTTCCTCTTCTTCCTCTTCCTCCTCCTCCTCTTCCTACTAATATTGCACTTCTCAAAACCACTTTGATTCCAAGGCTTCAAATCTTTACCATGACTTATTTTTTATTTATTTATTTTTTTTTGTAGTACCAGGGATCGAACTCAGGACCTTTAAAATGCTTTAAATTTTATTTCAAGCTCAGTTTTCATAGTAGTGCAGGGGGTTGGAAGAGTAGAAAATGTAAGACTGGAAGAAAACTATCACTCCTTTGGAAGAAAGTGTTTAAAATATTTGCAGGTGCCCCCCAATCTCTGTCTAAGTTCACAGAGAAAGCGCACTAGGAGAATTGCATCCTGAAGGCTGCACAGAATTGGTTTCCTTTGAGCCTAATTGGAAAGGAATGTCAGAGACAAAGACTTGGGAATAGGTTTAATGGCTCCATTCTACAATTGCCTCCCCAGATAGATTCAATTTGGTGCTGTTCAGTGAATGCAAGGTTGAATGAAACTCAAAAGCATCATTCCACTAAATGAATTGAGACAGTGTAGACAAAGGATTCAGGCTTATTTCAGTGAGCTACCCAGCAGGTAAATTGCAAAGCTTGGCACTCTCTGCAGTCTGAGCCTTTGCCTACCTGGCGCCTAGGCTCATCACACTCTGAGCTTTTGGGCGGTGGGTGGGGCTTCTCGGAATCTCCTGCTGGTTTTAATTGGACCTTTAATCTCACCTTTTGTCCTGGTTGATTTTGCTGAATAAACTGAGGGAAGCAGGTCGCTTCTCCCGCAATGCACTTGTCTTTGTTATACTGAAAGGCTATGATTAAGACAGAGCTAGGAATATAGTTTTCAGCTCAGAGGTACCTTTCCTAGCCCCATCCCAAATCTTGCAAAGATTTTTTAAGCATCTTAAGATAGGAGAGTTACACTCAAATTTGTGCTTTGGATAGATTCATGCCATCTTCTTATATGATAAACATAGTGCCTAAACTTCCTCCTGGCACTGGAATTCATTCACCTCTAGCTCAGGCAAACTTTTTTCCTTTTTTTTTTTTTAATGTGTTTGGTATAGGCAGTCACTATGCAGCTGGAACTCAGTGATCTTCCTATGTTCAACCTCCCCAGTGTTGAGATTATAGGCATGTGCCACCATGCACAGACTCAGTCATCCAGCTCAGCGTGCCCTGGGGCGGGGTCAGCATGGCACAGGGTACCAGGGATCAATCCCAATCCCTGCGTTTGCCTAAACAGATGCTTAGTCCCGGTGTTATCTCGCTGGCCTTAGCTCAGGTAAGTTTGTAAACTTTCAACCAAGGGAACTATGTTTGGGAACTAGGTTTTCCTCTCCCTAATCTCAGCTTCCAACTTTTGCTTTTTTATTTTGCAATTCTGTGCCTCTGTCTTCTAGGACCAATTTCCATTAATTCAGGACCATCTGAAGAAATGTTTTAGTATGTTAGAAATTATTAGTGTTTATTAATTTTGCAAAAATGGGCTTGATTATAGCATACTTATGCATGTGCATGTCACAGTTAACATATTTTGTTTATAACTTCTCCCTAACTATTCTTTCCTGCCCTTCTTTCCCTCTGCCTTTTCCTTCCCTAATAGCTTCCTTCTCCTTTCATGTTATCTTTTTTTTTCTAGATTCTACATATAAAAGTAGCCCATGCTACTCTTTTTTCTGAGTCTGACTCATTGCACTTAACAGCACAATCTCTAGACCTCTTAGTTGCTTTCTTGTTGCCAGGACAAAAATATTCAGCAGGAGGAAAGGTTTATTTTGTCTACCTATGTGGAGTGTTCAGTGCAAAGTTACCCTGCTGCAAGGCAGGGTGGTACGGCCGAAGAGCATCTAAGAGGAGAAACAGTACGCAGCAGGGTAGGCAGCAGCGCGCAACAACCGGAACTGTGTCTCCCTTCCCTCCCTCCCTCCTACTCCATGAAGGCTGTGAGCCCACTGATGGGTGCAACCTGCCCTTAACCACGCCCTTGACCCCAGCATTGCACCCCTAAGGCACATTCACACCCTCATCCTTTGAATTCCCCACCTGTGACCATGTAAGGCTCTGGGTGTGCTGTCCCTGAAGTTAGCAGCTCCTCAGTGCCCAAAGCTTGGCACCAATAATGAACTAGAGGGACAGAGTTTTTTTTAAAAGAAAACAAAACAGAAGGCAATTTGTTTGTAAGGAGGAAAAAAAAAAAGAAGAAGAAGACAGAAATCTGATCTGAAGAGGTGTCAAGGGGCTCAAGAATGATGGGTCCCCTAGTCCCTGGCTTCTCTTACTGGGACTCATGACCTGTCCCTCTATGTGAATACCTGGAACTTGTCACAGTCTGGTTGGCTCTCTGGCTGCCTTTGTTCATAGCCCAGGCACCTTTGTCTGCCTTCCAATTTGATGGGTTTTGTTGAACTCCATCCGCTCTTTCGTGATGCATAATGTGAAAGTTATAGAAGCACATCTTAGAGTTAGTGATTAAAGAAGAACATAGTGTATATCTAGTGCAGTAGTATGGGGTCCTAGAGTGAGGGTGTGTGTGTGTGTGTGTGTGTTATTGTAGTGGTTGATACATTGCTTCAACTTGGCTCGCTGTTTGTGGGGACAGAGGGTCTGCCCTAGGATGCAATATACCTGCCCCAGAGTGACTCAGCACAAAGAGATCACACAAAGGGACCGAGGAAGGGTTCGAACCTTCACTTTCTTGGAGGAGCTTCAGCCTCCGCTTTCGGCTTGGACTTCGTTGCCTGGCTTGCAGCGCAGACTCCTCACCCTCCGGCCTGGATCCTTCAGCGTCCATCGCAGACTTTTCGGTCTTCCATCACAGACCCATTGGCTGATGAATAGAGACTTGCACGGGACACTGCAGTGAGTTTCAGAACTTGGGACTGAATTCTCCAGTCTGGGTGTGCAGATGCCCTCTGCACGCTTCCTCATCTGACTGTGCAGCTGACTGCTGTAAGCCAATCTTGTAATTCCTTAGACACTGTATATCTTGTGATACTATCTACTCCTTATATTACATCTGCTCCTCTAAGTAAAACCCTGACTAATATTGAATAAGAGCTTTCTTTTAGGTGGCTGCCTCTCTGTCTTCTTTGCATTTTCCTGTATCTTGGGTGATGGGGTGGTTGTCCTGGTCTTTCTTATTTCTGACTTCCTCTGTGTCCTGCTAGCTCTCTCTCTCTGGTAAATTCTTAGGTTCATTCCCTTTATTTAGCCTTTCTAGATCTGGTTTCTTTCTCTTTACTTTTGTCTTCCTAGTAGCTTGAATCTAACTTCCCACTCAAAAGCTGCCTTTAGCAAGGTTTTTCAATGAATTTCTTTAGTAAAACCAAATGAGGCCCTCCCTCTGTTCTTTCCCTGCCTGCAGATCTTATCCCTACTGCAGACATCTAGGTGCAAGTCTTGACACCAGCTCCATCCACTTTCCTGAAATCGGCATGGTTTCGCTCTTTTCTGTATGCTGCATTTTCTGTATTCATGCATATGGCCACGTGTGCCACAGCTGATTCTGTAACTTGACTATGGTGGGCAGTGGTGTGACCGATGTTGGCACACAGTGTGGCTGACTTCAGCGGAGAAAGGTACATTCTTAACTGTCGGTGCTGGGATGTGAAGGTAGAGGGAAAGTGGAGAGGACCACCCTGGCAGCTTTGCTTGAAGACGGAGCAGTGGTCTCCATTTTGGCTGAACTTGACCCTATTTCCATGTATTGATGTGCACAGAACTGGCACATCAATAGGACCTTTCCTTATCCCTCCAATTGGTTTTAAGCAGTGCATACACAATGCTGTTGTATAGTCTTTGGGGGATGACATGAAGTGTTTCCCCAGACCCCTGCTGTATCCTTGGGTGATCTGGGATGGGGTAGCATATAGAGCCAGTGCTCCATGCTGTGGGCTGGGATTAGCCTGGAGACAGAGGCTGTGTCTTTCCAGGGCTTGAAAGATTACACATCAGAGCTGAAGTAAAGACCCTAAAACATTAAATACTGTCTTAACTGTGTTATGCAGATTAGTCTTTCTGCAGATCCTTCTCTCTGCATTTTGCAGAGGTGATTTTGGACCTCCCACCTAGCCCAACTCACAGCACTCACCTCCTTTCCACCTCTCCCACAAGCACTCATCCCCTGACTCACTCTCTTCCTCACGAATTCCTAAAATCTGGGATTGTCCTTGGGTCGAGGTCTTTGTTCTGGGCAGCCATCGTCATGGCTGGACTTAGGACCCTTTGGTTCCCCATAGCTACCATGTGCCTTCGGGTCTTTATTCCCACCATGGATTGCACTGGAACTGGTAGACTGGAATTAATGCACTAGAGTTTCAGCAACTTCTCTATGGGATTGCAAACACGAAATTCTCAGATCATGGGGACAGGTGGAAAGGGCTCGCCGTAGGAAAGAAAGCTCTACTTGGGGATAAAGAAATATTAAGGAAAGAACGGGAGAATCCCAAAACACTGAGGTAATTTGTGTCACTTTTCTGCGGAGGAGGGCTAGAATCATTACCATGGAGCCAGGTGTAGGGGTATCATTTTGGTGGCCTGGAATTAGTCAGAGGTGATTTACACCATGGAAATGGGTACCCATCACAGCCTTTCCTAGAGTCCTGGCTGTTAATTAAATATTTCCTAGTGAATCATAGGCTTTTCTATAGAGTCTGTTTCTTCCTTCAGTTGGGAGGTGTGGCTTATTATGTCTTTGTAGTAGATCTACTTAAAAAGCCCATTTGTTCAATCTCTTGCCCCATATTGGATACCACTGGGTGAGGTGCAGAAGGCTTTGTACCCATGTCTGAGAGACAAGGCTCCTGTCCAGGTTTCTTCTGTTTGCCTGGAATTCACTGTTACCTTCTTTTCCTGCTTGGCCCCCTTATCTGGGTACATGCTCGTTTCACCTGTCCCTGCACGCCCTTTGTCATTTTCCACATCCTGTGCCATCTTCCAGCGTGCTACGTGCTCTCCCACAGCTGAGCTCTCTTGTCTGTCCTGCCTGGAACACAAGCTCCTCAGCTATGGAAACCTTATTTGCTTACTGATGTGTACCTAGCATGTGAATCACACTCTGGTGTTGAACAAGCGTTTGTTGAATGAATTAAGTGAATTAAATAGTGCTACTCTACGTAGATTGGAATTGTAACTTGGGCAAAAGGTGTAACATGAAACTCCACTCACTTCATTTGCAAACTAATGATTGTGCTTGTTTCATTTCATGGAACTTTTTTTTTATTTTTTTATTTTTTATTTTTTTTTTTTAACTAGGCTTAAATGGGCTAATACTCAAGAAAGTTTATTATTATTTCAAAGTATGGAACAGCTAAAGTATAGGGTGCTGTTGTTGAACATAATTAATTCCTCATAAAACTACCCATATTATCTGAACTCCGGCTCATTTTTTCTTCTAGGAATTATTTCTGAGAAGAGAAAGGAAGGAAGGAAGGAAAGGAAATGGGGAGGTAGGGATGCATGACTGTTGAGAGAGAGAGAGAGAGAGAGAGAGAGAGAGAGAGAGAGAGAATAAAGAGTAACAAAAGTGGAGCAGAGTGCCCAAGACCATCTACTGTAGTTGATATATTACCTTTAATGTATTATTGTGTATTAAAATAAGAGCTGAAACTTATCCTTGGGCTTGGCAAATGGTGTGGTTATAGCACAAAAATCTGTTCTCTTAGGATAAAATGCAATTATCTTAAGGTTAAAGAATTTTTGTAACATCAGAAAACAACTAATTGCTAGCCAGTACATGGAAAGTGAGATTCACCTTACACAACAGGTGAGAGAAGCTGAATTGTTTGTAGCCTTGAAGTACTTATGGCACAAAACTTCCAGCTATAGTATAATTTTATAGAGAAAATCTTAAAATAAGTTGCCAAGGGAATCAATATCCATCCATCCATCCATCCATCCATCCATCCATCCATCCATCCACCAAACCATCCACTCACCTGCCCACTCACCTACTCATCAACCCATCTATCCACCCACCCTACCATCCATCCATCTACCCACCCATTCATCCATCTATCCATCCATCCACCCATCCATCCATCCACCCATCCATCCATCCATTCACCATTAATCCATCCACCAACCACCCACGACTGTTATAAGCATGGAGTCTCACTCAGACCACTGGGTATTAATTTTATCTCCATTATATAACTGCTACGTGGCCTTGGGCATATGTCTTAGTTACTCTTCTCTTGTTGCTGAGACAAACACCCGACACTTAATATGAGGAAAGGAAAGCTTTATTTAACTCACAGTTATTGGAGGTTTCAGTTCATATTCAGCTGGCTTCAAAGCAGACTGGCACACAGCAGAGGGCAACCTTCCTTGGCATCAGGCAGGGAGCAAAAGCTCTGGGAGAGCTAGCAGCAACTCAAGCAGCTAACTTCTCTTCCTACCTTACATTGAAATGCAAATCACCTGCCCCAGGAGAGGAGCAGCATCCATTTCCACAATAATCAATTATGAATTCCAGAAGCTGCCCCATGACTGCAGTAGGCTTTAGGGGGACACTTATGCACAAACCATAATAGCAGGTTTCTTAAATTTGTCACATAGGATCCATATCTATAAACATGGAATATTGGTTTCCAACTCAGGTTAGGTCTGTGAACTAAATGAAAGATTGCTTGTGAGCTGTGGGAAAAAAACCAAAATGCATAGCATTTCTGATAACAGATATGTGGATTTTCCCTACTCAAACACAATGTCCCTAACAGATATCACTGTTATACTTTAATTCCATTCATATGTCACTCTACATACCTGGAGATAGCTCACAACCCACAGGTTAACAAGACTGCACTGCAGTGGGTAGTTGTACATTGTTACTTGCACTGAGCAGCTGGCGACAAGTCTGGGTTCCTCTGAGCTCTCTTATGTCACAATGAGTTTGCTGGGACGACTTGCAGACCCCAAGGAAGCATAGTATTTACACTTCTCTATTTCCTGCCAAGGATATCTTAAAGGACACTGCTGAGCAACCAGATGGACGATGGACAAGCAGTGCAGAAGGGGATGCGGAACTTCTGTGTCCCCTCTGGCACCTCACCCTTGAGTGACCTGCACATATTCACCTTCCAGAAGCCCCAAACTCAGTCCTTTTAGGTTTCTGAAAAGCTCCATTATGTAGGCATGGCTGATCGGCCAACATCCAGCCGCTCTCTCTTCCCTGGAGGCCAGGTAGTGGGACAGAAAGTCCCTGTCATGCCATGGTCTTTGTGGTGGCCATCCTGAGCCTACCTAGGCACTTTCAATAGCAGCCAAAAGACATTCTAATCAGAGCAGAAGTTTCAAGGGTTTTAGGAACTATATGCTAGAAATGAGGAACACACCCACACCCACCCACCAAAGCACACAGTTAAGGGTACATAGTAAAAGGCACATGGCCATTGATTCCTATCAAAAAACTTCCCCTTCTTTTGAATACACATGGCCCAGCATTCTTTCCAGCTCCTAAATCTCTTCTAGGAGATCTCTATCTTGAGGATCTCCCTAAGATATGAGTTAAAAAGTAGGGCGAATGCTGCTGCCTAAGTGCCCCCAACACAAAAGCAGATTTGGAAACACATGGCAGTGGGTTCTCACCTACCTTGTTCAACAAATCTGACTGTGTGTGACTTCTGTCTCTTACTCAAAGTCAAAATGACCATCAGAGATTAAACACTTTGCTTTCTTTCTCTCTCTCTCTTTCTGTCTGTCTTTCTTTCTGTCTTTCTTTCTTTCTTTCTTTCTTTCTTTCTTTCTTTCTTTCTTTCTTTCTTTCTTTCTTTCTTTCTTTCTTTCTTTCCTTCCTTCCTGGCAGAACTGGGTATTGAACTTAAGCCCTTGCGTTTGCCAGGCAGGTGCTTATTCTATTGAGCTGTCTCCCCCGCCCCGTAAGAGATGAAACATTTTGAATGAGGGATTAATCAAGACATCCAAGGCAGGGCAACTAAAGACACTCAAGAAGGAAGACTTCCAGAAGAGCTTCAGCAAGTGGTAAGAACGATGGCTCAAGTCTGTTTGAAGCCAACGGGAGCATTTTGCTGGGGATTAATGACCATATGCCTTTACCTAATAATTTTTTAAAAATTTAAACACTCAAGACTTGGAGTGGTGGCATGTACCTGCAACTCTAGTGCTTCAGAGGTAAAATAGGAGGATCACTACAAGTCCGATCTGTATAGCAAGACCCTGTAGACCCTGTAAAGTCTGTTTGTCTATCTGTCTGTCTGTCTATCATCTATATTAAACACTCAATGTGGTTTGAAGTCACATCACATCAACAAAATTTTAAATCACAATATTAGAAGGCTAAGTGCATTCCTGTCATTATGCATTCATCTATGAGAATAATTCTAACAGTTGCCTAGTGTTATAAGAAATTCTTACATAGAGCCACCTTGGCGCAATGGTTCTCAGATTTCTGGCTGCATCAGAACCAGCTGGAGGCTTGTTACAGCAGACTGCCAGTAGTCTCTGACTGGATCAGCCAGGTATTGCTCGTGTGCGTGTAATAAATTCAGTATTTTTGCATATTTAGGTTGCTTTCAAGGTGTAACTCCTTTAACGCCTTAGCTTCAGGCATTTCCGAGTAACTAGAATTCTCAAGGATCTCTGGCAGAAAAGCATGAATGAGCATATGACCTCACTGAGGAAATGGAGTGAGCTTATACGGCCCCTGTCCAGGCAGCCCTGCAGCACTGCATTAGCTTGGCCTCAGCTGGAGCTTATCTGGGCGCTGCCCTGGGAAGGCCAGAGCAGCCTCACATGGGCCGGTGGGGCCGGGCTGCCGCTCTGCTTCCTTCCCCTGCCTCTGGCGGCATCTTCCCACAACCTCTTAAGGATGTCTGCTTTGGGATTTCTCAGTGACTCCTCAGGCTCTGAGGCTGCTGCTGAGAGGAACTGACCTCTCAGAGAACACACTTCATAGCAAGGAGTTCTATTTTAAGTCTTGGTCTTAGGCTCTGTTTTGTGGGGAACTGGGCTGGGCATTCCCGCTGACTTCAAGGTATTTATTTATTTATTGATTGATTGATTGATTGGATATAGGGTCCCACTATGCAACTTGGACTGCTAATGATCCTCCTTTCTCAGCCTCTCCAGTGCTGAGATTACAGGAGTGCACCACCATGCCTGGTTTCAGGGCCAGCACTGCACACCCAGTGTTCCAGGGCCTGCACAGCATGTAGTACCAGGATTGAACTCCAGTCCTTATGCTTGCCAGGCAGGCACTTAGACCACTGAGTTATTTCCCCAGCCCAAGTGCAAGGTTTAGATGTCACACCCACATGCCTACATGGCTACTCAACAGGACAAATCCAAGAAGTGAGAGTTCTTAAACCCCCACACACATGATGCCTCCCTTTCCTGGTCGAACAAGAATGGGATCAAAACAAGTAACTGCCTGAATAATTTCCCAAGAGACAAGAACAGCTGGCCAGGTTCACCCTGTGCCTTCAGGAAGCAGCTCTGCCCCCTCAAAATCCATCCCCACCTTTTCCCTCCCCTCCATTGCCATCCTGTCCCACCTTGTCCCTGACCCTGGCCCTCAGCCTGGTGCATCCAGCCCTCCCATTTGGAGGATTGCCTGGGATAAAATTACAGTCATTTGACTTTCCCCTCCCCCAATGTTATGTATTTGGTCTCACTACGCATGGTCTCACTATGCAGCTTGGACTCGAGTGATCCTCATGTTTTCAGCCTCCCCAGGGCTGGGATTACAGGTGTGCAGCACCATGCCCAGATGGTTGTAGCCTCTGCACACCTGGGACAGGCCCGCATAGCATGGGGGACCAGGAATCGAACCCTGGTCCTGAACTTTCCCGAGCAGGTGGTTAGTTTGCTGAGCTATCTTGCCTGCCCTAGTCACTGGACTTTTTAAGAGGGGATGTGGCTTTAAGCAGAGGACTAGAGAATCAAAACCTGATTTGCATACTGGCAGGAAGTGGAAAGGGTGCCTTCTGCTCTGGCTTGGTATCAGCAGGACCTGTTCCTCACATAGTCACCCCTGGACGTCCACAGGAAGCAGCTCTGGATTGCAGCTTCCTTCCCTGCCTACCCTCTCCGCCCACCCCTTATCCCCATCCTTATTCTGATTTTCGTCGCTGTTTGCAGTGCCCGACGTCTGTATTCCTGGTGTGGAGTTGGGTGTGTGTGTGACACTTCCCAGCCTTTGTTCATGCCTTATGCCTCCCCTCCACACCCCTTAATCCAACACTTAGGCTTACCCAACACTGTTTCCATAATGCCACTAAGCAGCTCTGAGTGACCAGAACTGTCAGCTGCTTTGGGCTCAGGTCTCTTTGACCTCTTTTTCTGCAACACATGTTAAAGGAATTAAGTCATGATAAGGTGTGTGTGTGTGTGTGTGTGTGTGTGTGTGAGAGAGAGAGAGAGAGAGAGACAGACAGACAGACAGACAGACAGACAGACACACAGAGAGAAACAGAGACACACAGAGACAGCTGCCTTTGACTTTAGACATAATTCATATATTCATTTAGTTTTGATGATCATTCATGATATCTGAAAGTGGATGTAATCCAGCTCTCCCCCAACAGATAATACACCACCTGTGGTAGATTCTCATCCCATTACCATGCAATGGAATGTCACCCAGCCACTGAAAAGGAGCAAAGTGCCGGTGCGCACTGCAAGGTAGATGAATTTCAAAAATATTAATGAAAGAAGGGAAAGAAGCCAGACCAAAGGCGACGTAGTTCATGAGTGTGTTTTATATGAAATATCTGGTGTCAGTAGATGCATGGAGACAGAGGTCGTATTGGGGCTGCTAGCAGCTGTGGGATGAGGGTGAGAAGCGGGAGCGATTGCCTGATAGAGGCAGGATTTCCTTCCCGGGTGCCTGAACGTCCTGGATGGCAGCATAGGTGGTGCGCAAACTGTACGGTGAACACACTGAATGCCAGTAAACCATGAACTTTACAGTGGTTAACTCTGTACCCCTCTTGCCAAAGTGACAGTGGCAACCTAATTGTGTTGAAGGTAGCAGAGAGGATGAGTTAGAAGGGGCAGGTTTCCTACTTGGCCACAGTCCAAGGAAGGAATGAGGGCAGCCGGAGGGAAGGTGGCAGCTCTGGAGTAGAAGTGTGGATGGATCTGATGTGTGGGAGGTAACAGTTAGGAACCACACCTGCTGGATGAATGCGCGCCCCTTTTACTACAGGAATCACTGTGCATTTCAGCCTCTGAGTGGGGGCAGTGGGAAGACCTCCCCCTGAGGTGGCCTAGCGGAAGCCCCTTCTACAGCCGGCACCCTTGGTCTCACGCATGCGCACGCATGAAGCTTTGTCAGTGAGCACCACGCAGCTTGCAGACACGGAGAACTTTGGGCTTCCTCTGGAGCACATGTGGGGGCCTGTGTGTCACACATGCCCACCCAGCCTGGATGGGTGTGTCACACATGCGCACACCACACACTTGTAGGCGCTAACAGCATGGGCTTTGATGTACAGCTGGCATAGACAAATCATTGTGTTGACTGAAACCAGGAAGCGGGGAGGGAAGCTCCAGTATGCTTTCTCTGAAGACTGTCAAGGAAATACAAAAAAGAAAAAGAAAAAAAGAAAGAGTATCCAGATTGACAGGTAGACCAGGTCTTCCTCCCTCCTCATCCCCGCTTTGTATGTTTTTACACACATGCATTTCGTATCTACACCTGTATGTACTTCCCAGTAGGAAGAACTGGTCTTCGCTATCTTTTGCTTCTACTATGGACACCTCAGATGAATGGGGCACTGAATGACAGGAGGACAATCTAGCAGATCCCGTTCATCTGCACGCACTGTTTCTGAAACTGTCTGCAAAGTCTTCTTCCCCTCCACACCTGGGCATCTTTCTCCAGAGAGGGAATGGTATTATTGTTTGAATGATCAAAGGAAGACATTCCCAGGGGATGTATTTGTCACAGACTAATGTCATCCTTGGAGACTGTTATGGTTTATGTCTATCTAGTTGTCCCCGCAAAGCCTCATGCAATCGTGGGGCGGGGACTTCTAGAGTCTGAGACTTGACTCAGGATCCACTGAGATTATGTGTTTTAGTACTGAAGAGATTCTAGGTCTGAGTACTGCTGGGAATTATAGGTGTGGCCTGAGGCGGATAGGCTAAGGCAGAGAGCCAGATGTAATATAAAAGAGAGACAGAGAGACAGATTCATGCTGTTGCTCTCTGCTGTCCTGGTTGGCCAGTTGCCTCTGTCGCCATATTGTTGCTGTTCTGCCACCATGAGCTGCTGCTCTCTGCCATGTGCCTCTCTGCCTTGGAGCCAGCCAAGTATGGACTGAAACCTCCAGTAACTGTGAGCTAAATAAACCTTTCCTTCCTTCATTTTGGGTGTCGGGTATTTGTCTATTTGTCCCAGCAGTGAGAGAAGAGTGACTGAGACAGAGACCAAAGGTCCCTGGGTAACGCAGTTTCTCATGAGTGTAGCTGCCATCAGGGTGGCTTAGTAGCTTCTTGAGTGGTCTGAGATGGAGGCTGTCCCAAGGCCTAGCAAGAAGCAGGGCCTGTGCAGAGGGCCTGGCAGAGGGCTGGTGGCCCACAGCAGAAGGGCCTCCGGGGACTGGGTGCTGAATGGAGGGTGGGTCCTGAGCGCCCCCAGGTGCCGGGAACGTGAGGAAGTGCAAGGCTGCCCTGTCCAGTTCTACCACGCATCTCTTAAAATGGTAAGACGTGTGGGAGGAGTCACCCTATAAAACAAAATAGAAAACAGCCATGAAATCTAAATGTATTTAGGAAGAAATAAAGAAGAGGGATTTTCTAAGTACAACTGTGGACATTTTTAGAGAGAAACATATTTTTCACTTCTTTTAATTTTTGGATCATCCAGGTCATGCGAAAATAAATCATAGTTATAAAAATTTCAGTTGTGCAGATGGAGTTAATTATTTGCATCCACTGCCCACATAGAACTCATCCTCCACCTTCTCCCTCCTCCCTCCCAAGACCCCAGCATCTCCACTGAGAACAGAATTCCAGAGCAACAACGGAATTGTTGTTTGTGCATTACGTATGCATTAAAGCAACTGGAGCCTGGCTTGGACTTAATGCAAGCTGGATATTTCTTTAGAAAGCTTCATGTTACTCCACTTAACCCTGGCTTAACGCTAGCATAGAAATTTTTATAAGATACTGAAAGCTTTTAAAAGAATAATAATGTAGGAAAAAGGTAATGACATGGTGAAGCTATGGAAACTATTACAGTTTAAATGCAGAAAGCAATACGATCCTTGGACTGAAAGGACACCTGCACTAGCATCCTAGTGGCAAGACCTGGAACAAATTTTGGTCTGGTCTTATCTGGCCTGGTCTGGTCTGGCCTGGCCTGGTCTGGTCTGGTCTGGTCTGGTCTGGTCTGGTCTGGTCTGGCCTGCTCAGATCCTTCATGAAGTAGATGTGAGAACTGAGGTCTTCCCGTGATGAGAATTTTCTCTACATTGGCTTTCCATGTTTGTTGTTGCAGATATTTAAAATGGTGCCTTTGACAGTGAAATCCAGTACCTTTTACTTTCTGATTGGCTGATCTTGTCTCTGACAGATTATACTAATTCATTTCATTGTCCTCAATAGATATGTTAATTCAGATCTCTGTACGCTAACAGCCTACCAAGCACGCAAGGGGTTACATGATATTCAAGTCACAATAAGAATAAAAGTAGTATTCTCATTTCACGAGGGCTTTGTGCGGTTTTTCTCTTTTCTTCCCATTCCTTTCTGTACTGTCTATTACCCATGACCCACACCGCTCTGCCTTTTCTCCCTCTCAGCTTTATTCTCATGCTGTAGCAAATGAAGGCAATATTCGAGGAGCCAACTATTTTATCAATCACAGGAGGCTGCACTGACCTGGGTCCTTGTGTTCTGTTTACTAGGTCGCTGGGGTGGGGGGACCCTGGCTGACTGAGACTGCACTGTAGCGGGCACTTCTAGGATCCAGTACCCATGGAAAAGGAGGAGAAGTTGACCTCTATTAAGTAAATATTTTTACCAAAACATGAAACTCACTTTAACTTGTACTCTGTTATGTACAGTGAGACACACAGACACCTTTTGCTTACAGGGTGATTGATGCTGTAGAAGTAAGCATCCTTTTTTGTAACTAGAAGAGTAGGAACCTAAGACTTAGTGCTACGGTTAAGTAGCTTCTATTAGTCCACTAGTACTTCAAGTACGTTGACCTTTTTAAGTCATAAGACTCTTGAAGGCAGCAGTGTAGGTTATTTTTATTTTGTAAAACCTGGGTTTTCAGAGGCCATGACATCAGGCACTGTAGTGGTTGGTACCTTGTGTGTCAGCTTGGTTGGATTCACTCCATGGTTGCACGTCCAAGGGCGTGGAGAGGCCCCTCTTAAGGTGGGGAAGCCCTGCCCCGAAGTGACTCTGCCCTCAAAGGGTATATAAAAGGGCTGAGGAAGGCTTCTGGGCCTCACTTCCTGTGCAGTATGTGTGGAAAGAAGAGAGAGAGGCTTGATGGACGCTGCAGCTATTGCCTCTCCTCTGCTCTTTGCCGTATTCTGCCACCATGAACTGCTACCATCTGCCTTGGAGCCAGCAGAGAACGGTCTGAAAACTCCACTAACTGGAAGCTACATAAACTTTTCCTTTCTTAATTTTGAGTGTTGGTATTTTGTCCCAGCAATGAGTAAAAGGTAACTGTGATAGGCACATAATACATGTTTATTTGATTTTTTTATTTGAGCTTCTGTGAACTGCTGGTTAACTGAATGCAGGCAATCTTCTCATCTTAACTTGCACACCAGGGAGCTTCAGAGACTACACTCTGACCCATGCTCCTTGCTAGCAGGGCTGAGCGGGCAGGTGGCAGGTGAGAATCCCGAATTCCCAGAGGATGCCCTTTTCTAGTCTCAGACTCCCGCTCCACCTACAGTTACTACCAAATCTGAGCCGTGTCCAGCTCATGAAAGAGTTGCGACTTATGTTATCGGGGTCAATGGAAGGCACAGGTGAGCTCTGGCATCCTTCTGAGGCTCTCCATGATTTCTTCCAAGTGAGCTGGTGCTGGAACCAGGTCCATACCCCAGCTTGCTGCAGTGCCCTGGAGCTTTGCAGCCTACTGCTGTGTATCTCAGGCTTTTGATCCCATCTTGCCCGATAGATCTGTTCACAGCCACCCAATTCCTGCACAGCTCCCACCTCTCATCTGTGACGTATCAAACCTGTGGGTGCTGCGGACAGGAAGAGTTCAATGCTCTTTCAAGTAGATTCTTCAGGATTTTGTTCAGTATTTAAGTCAAGGTGAAGGAAGGACAGAGAGGCAGGCTTAATGATAATACTCAGCTTCTTCTCTGTGGCCTTAAAAGATCAGCTCTGGCCCCTTTGCCAAAGTAGTATCACAGAACAAACCATCCCCAAATGAGTGGCTTGAAGCACTGGCCACTGGTTCTTTCTTCTGTGTCTGTGGTTTAGCTGAGAAGCTCTTCTGCTCGGACAGGGGAGCTGCTTCCGGCTCTGTTCACCATGTACCTGCCCAGGAAGTGAGGCAGGTGACAGTGCAGTGGGACTCGGAGCATCACAGCTGGGGGACTCGGAGCATCACAGACGGGAGTGTATGATGCTATCTCATGTTTTCCCTGTAGGCTAACTCAGGCCTATTCTCAGGCCAGCATGCATAATGTTCTCTTTAAATTTTTGGAGTTCATTTTTTTTTTTTTTTTTGCAGGACCAGAGTTCAAACTCATGTCTTTGCACTTGCCAGGCAGGCACCTGTTCCATGGAGCTATCTCCCCGGCTCCCTCTCTTTAAATTTTAAAAAATCATTTATTTATTTATTTGTCACCGGGTCTCACTACACAGTTCAGACTTACAGTGATGCCCCCAGTCTCAGGCTCCTCAGCACTTGGATTTCAGGAGTACCCCAGCATGCCTGGTTGTGGTAGCTGGCATGGTGTGCCTGGTTCTGGGGCCTGCAAGGCATGCATACCAGGATCGAACCTGGGTCCTTGAGCTTGCCAGGCAGGTGCTTAGACTGCCAAGCTGTCCCTCCAGCGCAACTGTGCATCTTCTCTTTATGCCACAGAGACACAAGACTGCATGCATCAATAAAACATAACTTTTATGGCTATCTGCATATATATATTGAGTGGATAATTGTACACATTTATAGCTTATAGGGTATGGTATGATATTCAGTATAGACATACAGCCCATAATCAGATCAGAATGATTAATGTACTCATCATCTCAAAATGTATTATTTCTTTGTGTTGGGAACATTCAGAACTCTTTCTCCTAGCTATTTTGAAATATGCAATGAATTATTGTTAACTAGAATCGTCCAGATGTACTATACAAAACCAGAACATACTCCTCCACTTTAGCCGTGCGGCATTTCTGCTCCTGATCAGCAGCCTCTCTCTTCTCTCCTATCCTCCTCCCTTCTCAGACACTGGAAACCATTGTTTTGTTCCCTAAGTCTGTGGAATCAATGTGTTTAGCTTCTACGTGGACGTGCAAGCCTGTAGCACTGGTCTTCCTGTACCTGGCTCGTTTCACTTGAGATACATTTTTCAAGTCTTTTCTTATCCCATATTGACTAGGAGTGTTCCTTGACCTGGTCCTGGGTCAGAATAGATGGGTCACAAAATCACAGAGCTAACATGAGGGAGAGGGAACTATTAACTTTGGTTCCCAGTGCCTTCTCTGTCCTGCAGGCCCCAAACATATCTATCCCACAGCGCAAAGCCACAAAACCAAAGGAACCAAGACGAGGCCCCAAAGCCATGTCATAGTGGAGAAAATACAGGTTCTATTGCTGCGCATTTGGGAATCACTAGACCCTTACTGAGGGTACTTGGGCACTAGCTGGGAGAGATAGGGCTCAGCTCAGTCCCTCCGATGGCTGCGTCTCTTTCCTTTAGGTTTGAGACTCTGGTTGCTCTGAACTAGCAGAACACTCTTGTTGCACAATGAGGACTTGGCCATTGTCACTGTCATTGTCACAGTACGGGGCATCTGCAGATACACTGTAAAAGGATCTTCAGTTAGAAGGGAAGGCAAGGATGTGACTTCCATGTTCTAGCTTTTAGTCCCTAAGGACAGCGTGTCAATTTTGGAATGCCAGTAATATCCCACCAGACTTCAAGATCCACTAAAATGATGTAATGCAAATGTTTTTGTTTTTTTGCTTTAAATCAAAGGCTTTGGAAATAAATTTATACACTGTGCTTTTCTGAGGTTACTTTTCTTACTACAGCAGATAAATCATAAATATGACTAAAATATCACACAGTTCCAGAGGGAGCCTAGAGCCTCATCATGGCCTCATGTTTATAATACCATAAATCTTTTTTTCTAATTTGGCCAGAAATGTGCATTTTTAAATAGTCTTTAGAACCTGCAAAAAGAATGCCTTGTTGACAATGTGCTCCTCCGCTTGCTCAAATGGGACCTGGGTCACAGCAAGGTGTGCGCATTGGCTGCCTTTCAGCTGGAGTGCCAGGGGACACGTGGGAGCTTAGCCAGGGTGCAGAGCAGCTGACTGCATTTGGGGCCAATGGCTTGTTGCTGTCATGGTGCAGAGTAACAATTTCAGAAGTAAAGGACCGAGTCTAATTGTGACTTGTGTGAGCCTAAAAGTCGTGAACCAGCCCGCTCCCCAGGACAAGGGCATCCTCAGGAATTTGGTCTTGTACCATGTGTTCCCCATTCGTGGCTAGGCACTACTAAAATCTGTGTCTGGAATATATTACGAGTCCCTGATGTCAATCACCGATGGTCACGATCCTCAAAGGCACTTGCTTGGTCCTTGTCACGTTTTGCGTCAGTGGACCATGGGAGCGAAGCCTCCCTCTGTGGGAGGCAATGGTTAACCTTCCTAAGTAACAGCTTTGCATGGCAGGACTTGTGCAAAGCGCTCAGACTAGAGATTCTAAGGAGATTTACAAGTTACTCTTCTGAGATGCTTTGCGTGCTCCTGCATGATCTGTCAGTCCATAAGGAAGTAAATGCTTGGAGTATGGTGTGCAGAGCTCATCTATTTATGTTTATATTCACCCAGTTCTTTGTAGCTCTCAATTTAGCAGATACCTTCTGGCTCAACCTAAAGCTCAGTAGGAGGGCGTCAGCGTGGCTGCACAACAAAAGGCACACCATATAAGTAAAAATATCTGCAAAACAGAATAGACTGGAAAACTGAGAGGAAACTACTGGCTGGAATTTGTGACTCAGTAAACGCTCACATGCATCACATATTGTGAAAAGCGTGCTTAATCCTCGGTTCAAAGGATCTCTTCCCTCTTTTTTATTTATTTATTTATTTATTTATTTATTTATTTTTTTTTTTGGCTTTTGGCTTTTGGCTCTAATAAAACTTTTGGAATGGAGAGGAGAGGGGAAGACACAGGGAAAAGAGAAGGAAAAGAAAGAATCGATAGGGGGAAAATGTAAATAGAGTTTTTGTAAATGGAGACAGGAACCAAGAATTGGAAGAAACAAAGAGGATGGGAGGGGTAGGGTTTGCAAAAAAGAATTAAAAGGCAACATTTCCACGGACCAGCTCTCCATGATGAATGTAATCAACAAGTGCTACAAAAATGTACAAGCAGATACGTAAATAATTAGCCCAGCATAGCATGGGGCTATGCTAACTGAGCCTATCTGCTAAGGTGAGACAAGACAAAACCAAAAACCAAAACGAGTTGTGGGCTCTGATCCCTCTTCTGTGTTTTTGTACTAGGTAAGTTCTTAGGGGTTCGTATAATTCTGTCCTTGTTGCACTTCTCTTATCTCTTAAAGGTTGCACAATGGTGTGACGTCTATATCAGCTGCAATTCGCCTGTGCCCCTCTTTGACGTTGAGGCAAGCTCTTCTGTTTGTGTCTCCAGATGCCCTTCCAGTGTTTCCTCCTTCATCCCTGCCTTTTTTCATCATGTCTTCTTCCTACCAACGGCCACTGCATTACTTCATAGGTAGCATTTCTGACACCTTGCTTCTGGTTTTAGTTCAGGATGTTGGCATGCAGACCCAGTAACAGCTAAATGTTCTATGACCTCAGGCTCATCTTGGAGCGTCTCTGCCTTCATCTGAGGGTTCAGAGGTCCTGGCTTCTAGAGAGGGAGAAATCAGGCAGACAGTGACAGAGAATGGCATTAATGTACCCTTACAGAGGAATTTCTCCTAACGTAAGTCACCTTAACAGAGCTACCTATGTTCTTCCAAAATAAAAGCCCCTTGCTCAGCTGTGATCGAGTGTCTACCAAGGCAGAGAGCTGGAGTAATTCTCAGCACTTGTCACTTCAGAGCTAAGGCTTTCCTAAGTTTAATATCCATTTCACAAAGCAACATTTTTACTTTTCCCAAGCTATCATCCTTGTAGACTTAGTTCTGAGATTCTGGGGCTGTAAACCCTGAGGACTCCTTTATCATTTGTCTAGATTTTGTGTGTGTGTGTGTGTGGGGGGGGGGACTGGAATTCAAACTCATGACCTTGTACTTGCCAGGCAGGCACTTGTGCCATGGAGCTATCTCCCCAGCCCTGTTTGTCTAGATTTGTAAGTATGCATGAGTTTTTTTCCTTCTTTTCTTTGATACTTTAAATTTTCAGATTTGAGAATCTTAGTCATCATCATTAGTTCATAATATTTATCTTTATGAATGCAAATGGGTGTAGATGCCTGATTAACCAACTCCTGCAGAGTTTTCAGACAAGGGCTGCTATAACAGTCCTTAATGGCTTTTATCACATTGAGATTGGGACCTACACCAATTTCTTTTTTTCTTTTTTCTTCCTGTCTCCAGCTGCTCTCCGTCACTGTTGTCAGTCTAATTTTGCCTGTTCATTATTTAGTATCAATTCTTGCTACTTTTAAAAATGTACCTGCATTTTAGATAAATTTAAACTATAAATTAATCACCATTTTCTAAAGTGCCTTGAATTCATTAATAATGAATACTTCACTTGCTTAAACGCAACTTAAATGGAACAAAATGCTTATCACTTCTTTCCTGTATAAGACAAAACACATGGCTGAGCGCTTTGGTAATCTCTTTCCAATCAGGTACAAATGAATTTTTTTCTACACCAATTTCTTTCTTTTCTTTTCCTTTTTATTTCTCTCTCTCTCTTTCTTTCTTCTTCTTTTGTGTGTTTTAGGGAAGACTTTACAGGGTGCTCAGGGTCTCAATACTAGATCAGACTCATAGTGACCTGCCTATTTACAGCTTCCTAAGAGCTGAGATTATAGACATGCGCCACCACACCCAGTCTCAACTGCTGTCTCATCATGCCCCAGGCACAGGGCTAGCATGGCAGTCCAGAAGATTGAACCCCAGACCTGTGCGCCTTCTTGCAGGTGCTTTAACCCACTGAACTATTTGGCCAGCCCTACCTACACTTATTTCCTTAAAGGTTTTTATTATAGATTTTGTCAAAGATCTTCTCTGAATCTATTGAGATGGTTATGTGATTTTTGCTCTTGCTTGAGTTCATGTAATGAGTTACATTTATTGTTCACACTTGTCAAACCATCTTTGCATTCCTGGGATGAAGCCTGCTTGGGCATGGTATATGATCTTTTGGATGATTTGTTGCATTCTTTTTTTCAGCACCTTGTTATGGAATTTTGCAACTATGTTCTTTACAGAAATTGGTTTCTATTTCTCTTTTGGGTTAGATCTGTGTGTGATTTGGGGATCAGGATAACATCAGCTTCTGAGAATGATTATGGAAGTACTCCTTCTCTGTCCAATTCATTAAAAATTTGAGGAGCACTGGTGTTAGTTCTTCCCTGAATTTCATGTAGAAAATAATGCCAACAATCAATACATGGTATCATATCAAATTAAGAAGCTTTTGTACAGCAAAGCAAACAAACAATAGCGTGAAGAGACAATCTGCAGAATGGGAAAAGGTTTGCCAGTTGTTCCCATGGACACAGGACAAACATGAGGATATAAAGAACTAAAAGTATTTAGGCCTGTCTATAATCAAATACAGCACCTAATCAAAAAATGGATAACCAAAATGAATAGCCACTTCTCAGAAGTACAAATGACCAATAAAGACAAGAAACAAAACTCATCATTACTGGATGCCAGTGATGGGTAGCACCTTACCCTCAGGAAAAATGGCTACCATCAAGACATCTACTGACACACACTAGAGAGGATGCGGGGGAAAGGAGCACCTTAAAGTGCTGGTGCGAATGTTAATAAGTATAACTAGCATAGAAATCAGCGTGGAAATTTCTCAAAAAAGGAACAATCCTGAGAATCCTACTCCTGAGAATCTGCCCAAAAGACATAAAATATTCATATAATAAGGATATCTGCATGCCTATGTTTATAGCAACACAATTTATAGTAACTAGGTCTTGGAAACAGCATATATTTCAAGAAATGAATGAATAAGGAAAAGACGATATTTATATTCAATGGAATACTACTCTGTCATAAAGAGAAAGAAACTTGGAGCATTCATAGGTAAATAGATGAAACTTGAGAACATAATGCTAAATGAAATAAATAACACATAAGCTCAAATATTGCATGGTTTCTATGAGAAACATTGCCTGTATATTATATATGTCTATGTAGATAGGTCAAATAAGTAGGTAGTAAGGAGAAGTTCAAATACAGTACTTCTCTAAATTACATGTTCCATTGTTTCAAAAATATTTCAATATACATCCTAATTTGTTTCATTATGCTACTGGTGTAGCATAGTTTATTGAAGGGAAAGTTTGGTGTTATTATCTTTTTGTTTCTATTTTTAAGAGTTGTTTTGGTTTATGTCTTGTTCTCTGGGCAACATGTTTTTATGTACTTAGTGCAGGGAATACAGGGTCTCACTACACAGAACGGACTTGTAGTGATCCTCCTGTTTTCAGCCTCCCTAGCGCTGGGATTACAGGTGAACGCCACAAAGCCCAGTCTCAGTCACGGTCTCAAGGCACCCCGGGGGCAGGATCGACAGGGATGCAACCCTAGTTCCTGCTCTCTGCCTAAGCAGGTGCTTTAGTCTGCTGAGCTATCTGGTCTTCCACTGGACTTTGAAGATAATGATACTCACCACATTAACTACTGTCATTTTCTTATTTTGTCATGAGATTTTGCTTTATTTTTGCATAAAATAAGCAAAGGACTGCTTTTATATGTAGTCACCATCATCAGGAAATGCCCCTCTTATCAGCATTCACTGTCTTCTCAGAAGAAGTCCACCAAAAGCTTATGCCCCAATTAAGATCCCCTCCACTTTGGCAAACAATAGCTTACACTTTTTGATATTTTAAAGCTACCAAACAGTCTTTTCACACAGCCATGTTGATAGAAGAATTCACATCTTGTAAACCATTCATATAGAACTGGGAAGCAAGAAGTTGTTTATTAAGTTCTACAAGAATATCATAGGGGATAATATACAGTGCGGATCATCAGCCCTGGACAGCTATGGGAATACATAAGGTCCCCCCAAGAGGCAGTGCTGCTGAGGGACAAAAGGAGAACAGAGGTATAACTCAACTCGATCCATCCAGTTGACATTCTTCCTATCGCACGGCCAGAATTATTTTCACTGGAGCATTGCAGCCTCTAATGGTATATTTCTCAATCTTTTCCAAAGGCTTGATTTTTAAGTGTAACTGGCTGTTTTTTCTTGGTGATCACAGTACCACTGAAAATGTGTACAGAAAGTCTTTTACTCTCTGAGAATCAGGGAAGCTGCTCCACTATCCTCTTACCTCCTTTCATTTTCCCCACCCCAACTTCCATCCCTGCATGGCCCAGAAATTCCAAAGAGAGTGCTACAAAAGCATTCGAGAGTCAGAAGAAGCAATGAGGCCAATATTTCTCAGGCACACAGTCAGTCGTGTGCTCATGCTGACCCCCTCCCCCCACAGAGCTTTAGCCATCACTCTACAGATGGCCTCCAACTTAAGGATGGCTCGAATCGTGTTTTTGGCCTTACGGTGGTATGAAACGTTACTCTCTCAATAGGATCCATCTTTAAATTTTCAACTTTGATCTCCTGAGCTAGCAGGTTGAGGTACAATATTTTCCAATCACAGCTGCCAGGCAGCCTCAAACCCCCAGATATGCAGTGTGCCTGCAACTGTGGTGTTGATAAACTGCTCCACCACATGCACAGTGGGTAGTAGGTCGGCACCCTGAAAGCTTTTCTGAGTACTCCCTGTTAGGGATGAAGTTGGCTACATTTCCATGTTGCTGAGAATAGGCAGAACTTCAGGCCTGGGTAGCGGCAATGCATCCTGGGTAGCGATGCATCCAGAGAGGCCAGCCGGGAGCCCAAGGATGAAGTCCAGCTGCTCTCAGGATTGCCCTGGCTTCATGTTTGTGTTGACAGAGGAGCTACCCCTGCCGAGCAACTCACAGCAGAGTGCAGCCCTTCGCGGGTTTGCCATACAAGGTGTTCTCCTGAAGTTAGATAAGTTTCTGGATGATTCTTTCTGAAAGTACAAGGTTTAGGAGCTAAAGCCATAAAAGCGTAAGTGTTTCCTGCTGTCTTCCTACACTCCAGATTAGAATAGGTTTTGGCCAATTTCCGAAGCCAGTTTGTGTGGTGCATATACATGTGCCTGTGTGTACTTTTCATGATAACCAAAGAACGCCTGTTTTTCAATTTGGTAGAAAAAGGTCTCCAAGTTCTCAAAAAAGTAGCGATAGGGGCCGGCGAGATGGTTCAGCCGTCTAAAGCAACTGCTTAGGAAAGCTTAGGCAACCGCAGAGACTGCGGTTGGATCCCCGGCACATGCTGCGCCAGCCCCACCCCCAGGGCAGGCTGATCGGGCCATAATAAGGATAAAAATAAATAAAAAGGAACAATAAATTCACCTGGTAAACACCTATTAGGGCTTAACTATGGTACATGGGCAACTATGGTACATGGATGAGGAATAAAAGAAATCTCCGGAGTCAGAGGAATTGCTCCATAACCGGAAGCCTGCGCTTGCTACCTGCCCCTGTTGCCCGGGCATCCACCCTTCCGTGCTCCAGGCCAGCGAGTTCTGGATCGCTGTGTGCATTTTCCTGGTAAGCGACGCCTGGCTTCATTCTGTTACCCTGAGGGTTACTATTTTGATTATTCAAAGAGCACTGGATATCCAGGGAGCACTTGCCTTTGCTCCTTCGTCGTCACAGCACCTCTCTTGCCTGGGAGAGCCAGCTTCCGCCTCAGTTTCGAGTCGATCCAGCCTAGGAATCTCAGCACTCCTCCCACACTAGCCATCCACAACTTGGCACCAACATCTGCCGCTTGTAGCCTTGCAAATCTTGCGCAGCTGTAGGTGCCACGGATCTGGTACAGGTTGGGGATGCTCAGGTCACACTGTTCTCCTCCCGTTTTCTACAATCAGTGCTAGATTGAGGGAACACGATCCTGGCAGCGCTCTTGGCATCGCAGTCCCGTGTTTGCTGCTGGAAACAACACAGAGCAGGGCAACTTTGGTCACGTGCGTTTCCTCTACCTGGAGGCAGCTCTGCTTGATGGGCCAGGGCCCCAAAGATGTCATCATGGTAGGGAACCATGACTAAAAGAACTGAACCCTTTAGGGTGGATTTTATAGTCTTTAAAGTGCCACATGTTAGTTATAGCCATCTTATCCTACGTGGTACCTTATAAGGACAAACTGTGTACACAAAGCCATCTTGTTTGTTTGTTCGTTTGTTTTTAACACAGAATCTCACTATGTAACCCAGGCTGGCCTTGAACTCAGTGATCCTCCTGTGTCAGCCTTCCAAGTGCTGAGATTACAACCATTTGCCCATCTCAGAATCTGTCTCTTTTGTCTCTCCATGGTATCCCAGATCCTAGACTTCTTCCTCTGGGTTCTGTCTTCGCACCTACTTTCCCCTACATGGCCACTTCGCCCTTCTTGGCTGCCAACTTTCATTACCATATAAGTATGCTCTCCAGTCTGCCATGTTCAGAGCTCCCCCTTCACCCCGCATACCTGCTCTCCTGACCAGCTGAACTCTGAAAATGCATTAGCCATGGTCACTGACTCTGTCTTTACCTCTCCACGCCCTTTCATTTTAGTCAAGAGCACGAGAGTGGTTTCCTGCCAAACCTGGTCCTTCTGGTGCAGGGCCCCTGGGCTTTCCTCCGGGGTGCTGATCCAGAGGGCTGCTCTCTGTGCTCCTCTGGCCAGCCCTCAGCACTCCGCAGGCTGGTGTTCGTGCCAGATGGTTGTTTTTTCTGTTCACTAACCCTTGATCTCCCGACTTCCAGATACTAACGCTGAACTTGCTTGGTTTTCAAGAACTCTGACCGTTCCTTTTGCCTTCTCAGCCTCTTTTGCTGGCTATTTCTTCTCCACCTGGTGCATTCTGGAGCTTAGTCTTGTGCACTTTTTCCTTTTTCATCCACATTCTTCTCTAAAGTTTTAATACAAGAGTCAGTGGGTAAACCTAATTAGATCTTTTCCTTTTCTCTGAGCTCCTTACTCCCACCTATCTAGTGAGCTAGCACTTCTTCCCACACGAATGCCCGAAGAATTTCTCAAAGTTAATGTGCTCAGAATAGAGGGTTTTCTTTCATTGCCAAGCATAGTCTCCTTCCAGTATTTTTTTTTTTGGGGGGGGAGGGGGTGGTTGGCTCAGCCTGCTCTGGAGGCAGGGCTGGCATGACATGTCGTGCTGGGGATTCAACAGCGGTCCCTGCAGCTTGCCTAAGCAGGCACTTCAGACCACTGAGCTATCTCACCGGCTCTCCTTCCAGTATTAATTTCTCAATGATGGTGCTCCCAAACTCTCAGCTGCTCAAGCCAAAATTATGGGTATTGCATTTGAGTTTTCTTTCCTTCGACCTGTCCCACATTCCATCCATCCTAAAGCGTAATAGTACAGCTATTGATGTTCTGGGGGAAAATGGCGATGGGCTGAGGGAAAAAAAGACATGAGACAAAAGCTGAGGTCAGGTGGAGCCACCTCTCTCTTCATGGGAGAAGAACTGCACTCACCACAGAGGCATTTGTTTATACTTTTGCAAAATTAATATCACCAGGTAGAGAGTTGCCTAGGGACTAATGACTATAATGACTAGAATTGTCTCAGGGAAGATTTTTTTTTTTTTTTTTTTTTTTTTGTGACAGGGTCTCGCTATGCAGTTGAGGCTGGCCTTGAGCTCACTTTTGTAGCCCAGGCTGGTCTCAAACTCCCACCAATCCTCCTGCCTCAGCCTCCCGAGTGCTGGGATTATAGGCGTGAGCCCCCACGCCCAGCTGATATTTTTCTTAGGACTGAAGAATCTAACTTCACAGCATCCCTATATATCCACTCCCACTCACGTTGATTTTATATAGTAAATAGTCTTATAGCTAGTCTTTTTCCACCCTTTTCCACTATTACTGTGTAAGTTTGAGTCAGCCTTGTATTTTACCTCAGTCTCTTCATTAGCTCCATTGCTGATGTCTTTCTGTCCCCTATTGTTGGTTCTATTCTCTAGGAACCAATGAAAGCTTTTTTTTTTTCCAAATAACTTAAGCCCAGTGTCACTGCTGTTTTCATAAATTCATGTTTCTCTTGGAATAAAACCTGAGGTCAGCCTGGACCTATGCGGTTCTGTTAATTTGGTGCCTGTGTTTGTTGGATGCCCTTGTTATGGTTTATGTCTAGTTGTCCCTCGAAAGCCTCATGCAGTCATGAGGCAGGGACTTCAAGAGTTTGAGACTTGACTCATGATCCACTGGGACTATGTGTTTTAGTACTGATGGGGTTATCAGTCTGAGTATGGCTGGGATTATGGGTGTGGACTGAGGCAGAGAGCCTGAATTTGATATAAAGAAAGGAGAGAGACAGACTCTTTTTGTTGCTGTCTGCTTCCCTGGTTGGCCAGTTGCCTCTGTCACCATTTTGTTGCTGTTCTGCCACCATGAACTGGATGCTCTCTGCTCTGTTCCACTCAGCCTTGGGCCAGCCGAGTATGGACTGAAACCTCCAGTAACTGTCAGCTAAACAAATCTTTCCTTCCTTCATTTTGAGTGTTGGGTATTTGTCCCAGCAATGTGTAAAGAGTAACTGAGACACCCCTCCGTACCAGCGCTTCCTTCTCTTCCTCTTCCCCCCAACACACTGGCTCTCGTTTGTAAGAGCCCCAGCTCTCTCCTGTCTTTGGGCATTTTCATTTCCCATTTTGAGTCATTTTTCTTCATTTCTACAGCCATCAGGGCTCAGCTTACAGGTTGCCTTGCTGGAGGGCCCTTTCTAACCACTGTCAGTGATGGCTTCTCCAGGGGCAGTTACCCTCTGTCAGCTCTTCTCATTCTTCTATTAAAATGCCTACTGTACCCCATAAATGCTTTATTTATCTAGCTATTTATTTGACTATCTTTTATCCCGTCCTCTGTTAGATCTCAAGACTTATGAGCAGGACCTTTCCTGACATAAAGTTGTTACTTTGCAAATATGTATTGAATGAATAAATGAACATCTTTGAAGATGTTACTGTTCAGAGTTTCTTCAGAAATTTGCTTTTGTTCCTACAAAGTGTTTCCTTCCGTGTCTGCTATGAATTTCCCTAATAAGGAAAAAGCAAATGAATAAGAGCCCAAGTATTACATTCCATCTAAAGCTTGAAAGCTCTATATTTAGAAAAAATTTGGCAGACCTAAGCTTTCAAGTTCAGTTAAATTCTGGCATGGCAAATATACTCATGGAGACAGTGAGCTCTAGCTGACATCTGGGCAGGGAGTGTCTGATCATCTGTATTATAACTGTCTATAAGAGGCAGTTCTTGGAGCATAAGCCATAACAAATAAAATTTAGTAGACTAAGGGAGATTGGTGCTTTTAGCCAACCCTACCCAGACACTTTATTATGAGGAATATTGATCATAAGCTCCAATTTGATTTCACTAGTCATATCTGCAGTGAGTAGTTTTGTAAATGTCCCTAGACACCCAATCTAACTCATGATAAATTAGACGTGCTAAACAGTTGCCTGAGGTAAACAAATCCCAAGTAATGACTGTGATCTGCTTCCTAACCCAAGATCTGAAACAGAACCTGGTTCACCCCATGTCCGCATTGCCACAGTATATCAAAGTCTGCATTTGATTTTGGATTTCGGGCGTTAACAGCACTTTCATGGTGTTAAAACTATCAGGCTCAAAGGATGGCCAACAGGATATAGTACTGCCAAGCTAATGTCCTGACTTTTATTTCTAAATTTCAAGTTAATGCACAGTGACACTGACTCTTTGTATATTTGTATGAGTTCTAATGCATGGAAAAATCCCTGTAGCCAGCTTGGTGGTCAGGGACAGAACAGTTCAACACCTCAAACACTGAGGAGCTTAGTGATGCATTCCCTTACCCCTAGCTCTTGCCAACCACTCGTGTTGTTCGTCAGCACGTTCTGCCTCCGGGAGAACATTGTGTAACTGCAACAAGGCAGAGCATAACCTTTGCAGACTGCCTTCTTTCATTCAATACAATCCCCTGTAAATTCATTCACTTCGTTGCGTGCAGTAAGATTTCCCTTCTCATTGTGTCTCAGTTTGTTGTTCCACTCTTGGAGGAGCTGCTGGATTTCCAAATTTTAAGCAATTATGAAAGTAACTTGTGGACAGGTTTTTGAGTGAATAAGTCCCACATTACCAAAGGAGTAAACCACTGGATCTTATGATAAAGGTGGCTTAACTATGTAGGAAATTGCCAACATGTTTTCCAGAAAAGCTGTGTCATTCTGAATCCTTACGGCCCTGGATAGAGCTTAAATTGATCTCCACCTTTACCTGCTCTTGGATCAACAGTGCTTCCAGTTTTAGTCACTCTAATGTGTGACTAGTTATCTATTTGTGCTTTAGCTTGTATTTCTGTGAAGGTCATTGAAAATCTTTTAATTTCATTTCTTTATGTCTTTAGTGAAATGCCTAAATCTGTTGCTTATTTAAAAGTTAGGTTCTTGGTTTTCTTGTTTTGAGGATAAAATTCTCTTGTCAGATATATGACTTAAAAATAATTTTTGTATGTTTGTATTTTATCTTGTCACTCTCCCAATAGCCTTTCACAGAGAAAACAATTTTTTTTTTTTTCCTGGTACCAGGGCCTTTGAATTCAGCCGTATCTCCAGCCTTTTAGTTTTTTTTTTAATTATTATTACTATTTATTATTATTATTTTAAGATAGATTCTCACTAAGTTGCCTACACCTGACGCCGATTTGCAAATCTCCTGCCTCAGCCTCCCAGAGTGCTGGGCCTGCAGGCATATGTTGTAAAGCCTGGCTAGATGACCTTTATAAAATTTAATTTATTAAGTTTTTCTTTTATGGATCGTACTCTTGGTTCATGCCTAAGAACTTCCTGCCTAAGGTCAAATGACAAATGTTTTCTCCAAGAAGCTTTATAGTTTTCTTTTTACACTTAAACCTTCATAAATTTTGAGTAAGTTTTTGTGTAAATTGTGTAGTCTAGGTTGAAGTTCATATTTTTGCTTAAGAGTTTTTAACTTTTTCAACACCTATTGTCAAAAAGATTCTCCTTTCTCCACTGAACTGTCAAGAAAATCGACTATGTTTGTTAAGATTTATTTGTGAGTTTTCTATTGTATTCCATTGATTTGTTTATTCTTTCACCAATTCTACATTGTCTTTATTGTTGTAGGTTTTATTAAGTCTTAAATAGGTCTTCTAACTTTATCCTTTTTTTAAAAAAAAATTACCTTGGCTCTTTCTAGTTACTTTGCCATTATGTTTAAAATTGAGAATTAGCTTTTCTATAGTGAAGCCCTGGTGAGGTTTCAACAGAGATATAGTAGACATTGAAGTCAAATTTGGGTAGAGTGAATAGTTTTGGTCTCTTGAGTCTTCGGTCCATACAAATGTTGTATGAGTGTCCAGGCTGCTCTAACAGAACACGCAGACTGAGGGGCCCCCATGGCAGATACTGCTTCTCCACAGCTCCGGAGACCTGAGTCCAAGATCAAGCCACCAGCCAGGTCAGTGTCCCATGGGAGTGCCCCCCTTGGGTTGTGATGTCCACTCCTCAGTGAGTCCTTCCCTACGTGACCTCTTCTTTGCACATGTGGAAGGACAGAGTGAGGAGGAAAGGGGTGCCCTTAGAAATAATTCCTTCTGAGGCTCAGTTTTGAAATAAAGCTGCTTTGCTGGGACAGGACCCCACAAACCTGTCCTTGATACATACTTTAATTCTTTTTCTATTTAGGTTTTCTTTCATTTCATTCTCTACTTTCATGTTTTCAGCACATAGGCCTCATACATATTTTGCTGCATTTATACCTAAAGTTTCATTTTTCAACCATTATAAAAGATATATATATATATATATATATATTTTTTTTTTTAATTTTGGTTTTCAATAATCGCTATGGTATATAGAAATGTAACTAATCTCTGTGACATTGTCTTGTATACTGAGGCCTTATTAAATTCACTTCCTGTTTTTTTCAGGGTGTTGAACAATATGGTATGTCACTGAGCTAACAATCACGCCATCTGAAAATAGGGAATATATGGTTTCTTCTTTCTGTGCGCTTTTTCTTTCTTTTCTTGTCAGTTGCACTGGATAAGACTTCCTGATATTGGATAAGACAAGTGAGCATGGATATCCCCCCTTGTTTCCAGTTTCAGCTTAAAAATACAAGGATTAATCAAAATATATGAATGTTGAGATAAAAAATTATTACACAGTGAAAGACATATTTCTTCTAATCCCCATTACAATGCTCTACTCCCCATCACATTGAACTTGCTTATTTCGTCATTCTGATGACTTTTTAAAAACGTATTTTGTACAAGGTCTCACTGCGTTCCGGACTTGTAGGGATCCTCTTGTTTTCACCCTCCCCAGCTCTGGGATTACAGGTGTGCGCCACCATTCCTGGACTTGCTGGCCAGCTCAGTGTGCCAAGGGCGTGGGGCCTGTGAGGCCTGTGATGCTGGGGATCGAACTGCAGTCCCTGAGCTTGTCTCAGCTGGTGCTTAGTCCACTGAGCCAACTCACTGGCCCTGTTCTTGTTACGTTTTTTTTTTTTTTTTTTTTTTTTTCTTTTTGAGACAGGGTCTTTCTATGCAGTTCAGGCTGGCTTTGAGCTCACTTTTGTAGCCCAGGCTGGTCTCGAACTCGCACCAATCCTCCTGCCTCAGCCTTCCGAGTGCTGGGATTACAGGCGTGCGCCACCACACCTGGCTGCTCTTGTCATTTTTTCAAGTACTTCTGGAAGTCCTCTTTCATGAGTGTCTTTACAAGGTATAATTTAAATATTTTGGATTAATTCCACAACTGGAAGTCAGGTGAGGCAGTGTCATGAAGACACTTAGGAAAGGGGACATCCAGAAATGCTTCAGAAAGTGCCAGGAAGGATGGGACAAATGTTGCTCAGTTCTTGTGTCTTTGATAATTTTCCGTCTACTAGCTTTGTTCACTGTTTAGAGGCAAGTGTCAGAGTCTCCGAACATAATGGTGGCTTTTTCTCACATAATTGAAGCAATAACTAGCCAGATTGAAAGAAGACATATAATTTTTGCCATTATATAGTGTCTCTATTTTATGTCTGACATTTTTTTTTTGCTGTAAAGTTGTTTTGTATGATATTAATAGAACCACTTCACAACATTTATCTTTTGTTTTCATCCTTTTACTTTTATTCAATTGTGTCATGATTTTTGAAGTGAATTACTTATGGACAAAGTGTAATTGACTAGTTTTATTCTTCTTCTCTAGCAATCTTTGACTTTTAATTGGCATATTTAGACCATTTACAATTAATGTAATTTTTGACATATTGGATTTAGGACCATCTTCTTAACTGTTTAAAATATTTTTCATATCTTTTGTTCTTTTATTGCCCCTTCCTACTTCTTGTGGGTTATATTATTACAATTATTATTTTGTCTTTTTGAGATAGGGTCTGTTATGCAGTTCAGGCTGGCCTTGAGCTCACGTTTGTAGACCAGGCTGGTCTCAAACTTGCACCGATCCACGTGCCTCAGCCTCCCAAGTGCTGGGATTACAGGTGTGCACTACCACGCCCATCTTTGTGGATTATTTGGACATCTTTAGTATGGTGACTTTTGTTTTGGAAGATAGTGATGTTGATAACATTTTTAAAATCTTGTTATAGGAATTAGTGTTTGCTGCTGCTTTAAGTTTCCAGTCTTTTAATATAATTATAACAGTAAGCTACAAAACTGTCATATAATGAATGTCTGATGTATAGCTTTTTGATGTTGAATCTGTGCCCTTTAAAACAATGCTACCAGGTTGAGAATTTTTTCCACTTTACATAAAGTTGAGACTCAGCAGACTAACGTGTCTTCCTCAAGATCGCCGTGACGATAGTGAAGCGAGGTGGAGGGCAGCCTCCTCTGGTTCCAGCAATTTCCTTTTTCCATGACAACTTCCGCAAATTGGGCACACATTATTTCAGCATCATTTGCTATGCGTCGATTCTGCCTGTGAAATTATTTCACTGCTAAAAATGAGCAAAGTCAAATATGCTTTGTGTTCTGACTAGTAACTCACTTTCCTTCAGCTTCCTGATGCCTGTGGGGGAAAAAAAATGGTTTCCTGTGTGATCTGGAAACTTTCAGACTACTACACGTGAGAGGCAGTTCTCTGCTAAGCTGAGGGCCATCTTTAGGTGATGCCACACTAGGAGTTTGGGTCTACTACTGATGGCTTAATTTTACTTATTTGAAGATTCTTCCTTGCTTTGTTCCAATGGTATATTCCAGTATCTTTTGAACCTCATTGTTAAGTCAGGACAGTGCCTTGCTGCAGTGGTCTATGGTCTAAGGTTTTATTGGGTTATAAAATGCCATAAAGAGCATATGGAGTATATTTGCTTTAGATGCTGTTAAGTTCTAGGCCTCTGCTGGTGGCTGCTTTATGGTGCCTGTTGTATTTATTAAGTGTTAACAAGAATCACCCCCTTGCTGTTCATGCTGCATATTCAGGCTCCAAGAGGGACTGCAGAGATCCCACAGCTGTACAGCTTCAAATTCTGCATTTCCAGCAACCTTCAGTTATGTTGGCATAGAGATAGACCATCAGGCCACTTAGATCTAACGTGTCACTTTTATTTTGTTAGTTGTAATCAGAAGATGGTTCATTTATCATGAGCCATGGATCATCATCATTTAAAAAAAAAAAACTGCTTTAAATGTTAATGAGAAGAAAATTAGCATTTACTGAATGTGAACTCCAAAGTTACTTTACATATTTTATCTTCAGTAATCCCCTCCATGAGTCGGAAAGGAAGATACTTTTAACATATTATTGTACAGATTTTGCAATTCATGCCCAGACGCTAAGCAGTTCCTACAAAGCCTTATAGCACTGCAATCTAGTTCTGATATGTGACTGAAAATCCACGAGTAGCTCTGGCAGAACGTGTGCTCTGCTCTACTTTCTCCTCACTGGTTGTCACGCGGCAGCTTGAATGTCTCTGTACTGTCTGTAGAGAAGTTCTGCTTTTTCCAATTATTTTAGAATCCACTCACAGTTTTGCTTTCCTTCCATAATAGTAATAAACCCCGAGGGCAAAATAGTGTAGAGATTAACAGCACAGATTATGGAGCCAGACTATCCATGCCTCAACTCCAAGCAGACTGTATCAGCTGTACAACTTTGGACAAACTCTTTAAACTGTGCCTCAGTTTCCTCTTTACACTTGGAGAGGCTAATAGCTATATGTAGGCCAGAGCGTTGTTGTGAGGACTGAATAAGTTACTACTCGTAAAGTTCCTAGAATAATGCGTCACACATTGGAAATGCCCCGCATACAAGCTAGCTGCATTAGGAACATTTATTTGTCATGTAGTGTCAGATGCTTTCCTAAGCACTACAGGTACGATACAAACTATAAGGAAAGTCCTATTACTAATTCTGCTTTATGAATGAGGACAGCGACTTTTAGCTCATACCAGTGATCAATTCATTGTGTAAAACTTGCAAAACCAAAAAGATGAACACACTGAGATAGTGATTAGGGAAAACCACACCTTTCACAATGAAATCCAAAAATTAAATACTTGGGAATCAGTCTCACAAAGGACATAAAATTATGTGAAAATTATGGCACTCTGAGAAAGGAGATTGAACAGGACTTGAGAAAATGGAAAAATATTCCATGCTCCTGGATAGGAAGAACCAACATTGTGAAAATAGCCATACTTCCAAAAGTGTTATACAGATTCAACACAATCCTGATTAAATACTCTTAGTATACCTCACAGAGATAAAGAAAACTTTCCTCAAATTCCTTGGGAACCAGAAGTACCCATATCAAAAGCAATCCTAGGAAACAGAGGAAGGGCAGGAGGTATCACAATCCTTGACCTGAAATTACACCATAAAGTTAATATGACAGAATCAACATGGTACTGGCACAGAGACAGACTTGAGAATCAGTGGGATAGATTAGAAGATGCAAACACACTCAGTCACCTTATTTTTGATAAAGGGACCAAGCATGTTCATTGGAAGAAAGATAACCTCCTTAATAAATGGTGCTGGAGAAACTGGCTTTCCACATGCTGAAGGCTAAAATTAGACCCATGCCTATCACCATGCACAAAGCTAGAGTCAAAATGGATCCAAGATTTAAATATTAAAATAGAAACACTAAATCTTCTGCAGGAAAATGTAGGTAGAAATCTTAAAGACATAGGGGTAGGTAGAGAGTTCATGAGCAGAAAACAAAATGCATGAGAAACACTGCGAAGAATCAAACACTGGGATTTCATTTTTCTGAAAAGTTTCTGCACTTCCAAGCAAATCTCCATCAGAGTAAAAAGAAAACCAACAAACTGGGAAAAAAATTATAACCAATTGTCCCTTTGAAAAGATCTATATATAACATATAGTAAATCTAAAAAAATCAGGCCCCACAAATTCAAAGACCCAATCCAAAAATGGATTTCTGAGATCAACATATACTTCTCAAAGGAAGAAATACAAATGGCAAGTAAATGTATGAAAAAAAAAAAAAAAGATTGACGTCATTAGTCATTTGGCAAATGCAAATTAAAGTAACACTGAAATTCCATCTCACCCCAGAAAGAATGACTATCATCAAGAAGTCAGCCAATAACAAAGGCTGTGGAGAAATAGGAACACTTCTGCCTGTGGGGAGTTCAGTGTGGTACAACCACTGTGGAAATAAGCGTGAAGATTCTTTCAAAAGCTAGGATAAGAGGTCCCATTTAAGCCAGCTATTCCTCTTCTGGGTATTTTTCCACAAGAACAGAAAACCTCATATCACAGCGATATATGTGCATGCATGTTTATAGCCGCAACATTTGTTATAGCTAAATTCTGGAAACAACCCACATGCCCATCAATTGAAGAATGGATAAAGAAAACATGGTATTTTTACCCAGTGGAGTATTATTTAGCTACAGAGCAGGATAAATTTGAGTCTTGTGTTGGTAAATAGATGAAATTGGAGAACATACTTTTTTTTTTTTTGGAACATACTCTTGAGTGAAATAAATCAGAACTGCATGTGCAAATACTGTATCGTCTCCTTAATGTGCGAACCTGAAAGAGAAGGTACTATGAAAATAGACTATGAAAGGTACTATAGATACTTGGAAAAGGTATTGAAGTTATTCAGGAGGAGTTACTGAGTTGAGAAGGACGGGGGGAGAATTTGGGTGAAAGAGACTCGTCTATGGATGTAAGCAGGGTGGTTTGGACAACTGTACTGTGCGTTTGTTTGTGCTGTCTACGGAAAGAAGCAGGTAATGCTTTACCTTGTTTCATCTCCTTTTCTTTTTCTTCTTTTTTTTTTTTTTTAGATTCATTAAATTTATTTTAAAAATCATAAAATGTTTCTAACAAACAAGCACTGCATGCTACACACTGCTCTGAAGAGATGCCAGGGACATGGGGACTGCTGTTATTTTCCTCCCTGTCCCTCCCCACAAATGCTTACAGTGACCACACAAAGCAAGGTGTTCACAGTAAGTACATGGGGGAAACTTTTTTTTTAAAACCAACAAGAACAAGGAACAAAAAATAAAATCCACTCACTCTGCCGCTGTTTTTAAATTGCAGTGTTAGCTTTTGCATGCCCTCTCCCCACGATCCTATTTGTAAGGAACTAAAACATTACATCTAGTGAACAGCAAAGATTTCACTACACCTCAAATGCAGAACACCTATGAAAGAGAGGGAATGTTGGCTTTTTAAACAGAAGCAGATTAAAAAAAAAAAGAAGAAGAAGAAGATGCAGGACTCCTTCAGTTCTTCACTAGTCTTAGAAAAACTTTCCACAACACTGTTTCACACTGTTCTGCAGCAAAATACTGTGTATTCTGTGTCTGGTCCTATGTTCCTGTAATGGTGATAATCCTATGTTCCAGTCCGTCTAAGGGCTCATCAATTTTGATAGAAGCTCCCAATTCATGGTGGATTTGTTTAATCTGTTGACCATCTTTGCCAATGATAGATCAAGCCAAATCTTTGGGAATAGTTACTTGTGTAATAATAATAGGTCTACCAAGATCACCATATGAGCCATGCTCCCCTGCATAGGAATAGTCATATCCAGAGTGACCCTGTGGTTTGTATGCTATCTGCCACTCTGACGCTTTCCGCGTATCTATTGCAGAGTCCCAAATTTCATCAGGACTGAAACCAACCATGCCGTCATAGCGGTCTCCAGGTCTTCCTCTTCTATCGTAGACCATTAGATCTCTTGTAGGTGGAGGTGGTTGTGGTGGAAGAGGAAGATTCCAAGCTCTGCTACTACCTGGCCCCCTTGACCTGGAGTAGCGGGTGGTGGTCCCCAACTAGGGCTCATGTCATCAAAGTCTCTTCTAGAGGGAGGCATGGGATGCCCACCTTGATCAGGAGGTGTTCTGTCAAAACCTCTTCTCCCCCACCTAGGAAATCTTACAGGCTATCCACAGTGGTCATCAAATATCATGGTAAAACCACCATAATCATGATTTTCATCATAAAAATTGGAATCATAAGGCTGTGGGCATCCTTTGATGGGAGACTCAGATATAATATCAAGGATGATCTTTATGCACTCTGCAACCGTGTCAGGCTTTCCTCCAATAAGAACAACTCTGTCAGTGGAATGAGAACAACATTCTTGGAAAAGCTTCATTGTTGAGTGAGTGTTCTCTCGAAGTTCTTTGATCTTAGCACCTTTGACCCCAGTAATTCCTCCCGCCAGATTTTGATGAATTAACAGCCTCAACTCACAGTCAAAAGTCACTTCCTTTATAGTGTTGGTAATGTAAGCAGCCCACGGCCTCAGATTTGAGCGGGAGTGGCTGGTTGCCGTGGGTGATGGCAGCTGCAGGCCCTCTTGCAGGGTAGGGATGATTCTCTTCAGAATTTCTCCAATTGTTTCAATATCAGCACTGATACTCAATGTGCACTTGGGACTGCTCTCTGGGACTGAAACACTAGCACTGCAGTCTGTACGGAGAGCCTTAATGTTCTTGTCTCCTTTTCCAATCACTGCCCCAGCATTCTCGCTCTGATTCATAATTCAAACATCTCACGTTCATTCTGTTTCTAGATCTTTTAAATGTTTGCTCCTCTTCCATATCTTCTGCAGGACATTTACCAAATTCACCATGGGTTTCAGTGTTGGGGAAGGTTTCCTCTGGGTAGTCAGTTTCCATTTTCTTGTATTAAGTGGACACACGAATCTATACACCACAAGCAGCTGGGATCAAAAGGACGCCGAGGTGGGGGCATCAGAGAAGTTGAGGATAATGGTGGTCTCATCTCCTTTTCAACTGTTTGTACTTTATCTCTTCTTAATTTCTTATACATTTCTTTCTTCTTCCAATTTTACATGCATATATCTAGTAATATGAATAACTGGTTGAAAGACAACAGCATTACAACAAATACCGTGAAATTCATATTACATTGTTAAGTGAAATTCTGTATCACTTGCAATTTTTGAGGGGGGGGCACCGGGATTCAAACTCACGACTTTGCACTTGCCAGGCAGGCCCTTGTGCCATGGAGCTATCTCCCCAGCCCCCAATGTTTTGTTTTAATTCTAATTGTTAATCTCTTTAAAAAACAAACAAAATAATTAAAAGAAGATTATATAATATCAGAAGAAAACTCTCATTGCTCTACTACTTAGAGATTACTACTGCAAGCATTTGATTATTTCCCTTCATTCTCCACATGTCATGACAGATTATTAAAATCATATCAAATGTATGTGGTAGATTTTAATTGTTATCTTATCCTTTAGCATTGCATTAAAAATTTCATGTTGTGTTAGCATTACCACTAGTGATTATAGAACACTGTTATTTGTATATGGCAGCATCTACAATTGCTCCTTTGATATTCACATTGATTTCCTTTTCAGCCTTTTGCCTTAGCAAACAATTTTACAGTTAACAACTCTGGCCACGTTCTTCAGGTTGTATTTTTAGGCTTTGAACTATTGTGCCAGAGAAGAAAAATATTTTTAAGGATCTTCAACAAATTGGCTAACATTTTTAAAAGAACTTAGGAGGGGCCCGGCGGGATGGCTCAGTGGTCTAGAGCGCCTGCTTGGGAAAGTTTGGGCGACTTCAGGGACCTTGGTTCGATCCCCGGCACCACATGCTGTGCCAGCCCTGCCCTGGGGGCGGGCTGAGCCGGCCATAAAAGTAAAACAATAAATAAACAAACAAAAGTTCGGAAACAAGAAAATAAAATAAAATAAATTTTAAAAATTTTAAAAAATGAAAGAACTTAGGAAAAGAAGAATAAAAGACATTTAAAAAAAATCACCCTCAATAATAAAAGCAAAATATTCTGACTCTTAAGATAGAGGTTGTTTTGTGAAATGAGAACATTCCCTTAGGATGAGTATACAGTTACACCTGAGAGACCTGGCGTCCTTTCTCCAGCGGGAACCTTGACATGGGTAGGATGCAGAGCGCCCCTTTTTCTCCACCGTTGGCAGGAGTGTAGAATAGTGCAACCATTGCAGAGATCAGTGTGGAGATTCCTCTGAAAACTAGGATTAGAGGTCCCACATGACCCAGGCTTCTCCCTTCTTGCTATTTTTTTCAGAAGAACTGAAAACATACCATAGCAATATGTGTGCACCCATGTTGATAGCTGTACAATATGTCATAGCTAAATCTTGGAAACGACCCAAATGCCCATCAGTGAAGGAATGGGTACAAGAGATGAGGCTGTGAAGGAGCCACTGGGGACTTTTATAGGTAAATGAATACGATTCAAGGCCATACTCATTAGTGAAGTAAATCAGACCCACATGTGTACACATCAGATTGACTCCCTAGTATAAGAAAGAGTAAATAGAATCTGAAAGATACAATAGATACTGTGAAAGGGAAAGAAAGTGCTCAGAAAGATCAACTGAGATGGGTGAAAGGAAAAAAGAAAATTAAGGGAAATCAGCTAAGATAATTGTACTACTAATTTCTATTGGTTTATTGAAATGAACATTTAATGCTTATTTCACCAATTTTTCACCCTTATACCTGGGAATCTGGACAAATAACCATTGTTAATTTCCTTTCATCTTGTTTTGAAATTATGTATTGTTTTTATTTTCTTATTCTCTTAAAAATAAATATAAAAGAAAATGAGATAAAAGAAAAAAAGATGCGGAGTGTTCCTGTCACCACACAGAGCCCCTCTGTGCCCTACCTCTGACCACACAGCTGCACCCCTGACCCTGACCCCAATGGTCACTAATCTGTCCTTCATTTCTATATTTTCTCATTTTTTGAATGTTACATGAGTGAAATATATGATATAGTACCTACCTGTTATGGTTTATGTCTAGTTGTCCCCTCAAAGCCTCATTCAGTTATGGCGCAAGGACTTCTATAGATTGAGCCTTGACTCCTGAGTCACTGGGATTATGTGTTTTAGTACTGATGGGATTATTGGTCTGAGTAGGGCTGAGACTATGGGTGTGGTCTAGAGTGGATATCCTATGGCAGAGAGCCTGATGGGAACATAAAGAGAGACAGAGAGACAGACTAGAGCTGTTGCTCTCTGCTGCCCTGTTTGGTGTCTACCTCTGCCACCATTTTGTTGCTGTTCCACCACCATGCACTGGATGCTCTCTGCCCTGCTCCACTCAGCCTTGGGCCAGCCGAATACAGACTGAAACCTTCAGTAACTGTGAGCTAAGTAAACCTTTCCTTCCTTCCTTTTGAGTGTCAAGTATTTGTCTCAGCAACGAGTAAAAAGTAACCAAGACGCTACCCTTTCAGGAGTTATTTTTCAGTCAGCATAATTCTCTGTAGATGTAGCCAAGCGGTCATACCAAGAGCTTGATCTTTAACTGTTGAGTGTACTCCATGGAGTGCATAGACTACATTGCCTAACCATCCGTACTGATGCACACGTGGGCGGCGCCTGTTTTCGGGGCATGGCGAATAAAGTTGTTGCATGCACATGCTGTGTGCAGCTCAGTTTTGGCTGTCTTTGCACAGACATGCCACCTTTTGGGGTGAGAGTGCCCCCACATTTGGTGCTGGATACTGAAACACTACTCCCGGCTTTTCCTGAGCTGACCCTACACAGCTCACAGCCCATCCTGGGGGCAAAGCTGACCAGCTGCCCCACCTTTGAGATGTGCCCTTGGAATGTTCTCCACGACTGCAGGCCGCCCCATCTGCTCCAGGTCCTCCTTCAGGGCAGGCTGTCACCTGTGCGTCTTTGGCCCCTGGTCAATTTCTCAGGAAGCTGCCTCCTGCCACCAGAATCTACCACTGGTTCCTTTCCCATACTCCACCGGTCATTTCTCTCCAGCCAGGTCACACTCCCTCTCTACATCTCCTTCAGCCGGGGACGTGCACTTCCTCCATACACGGCAGGGAGCACTGCGCTTGTATGGGTTGGCAATGCTCCTCCCAGATCTTCTCACATCTTCTCATTCCCAGTAGCAAGCTGGTCCTGAAGACCAAGTGCACCACTCTTCCTATCTTGCTAAGACCGAGTAGCGTGTCCTTGGGCAGTGTATCAATACTTACTAAATGTGTGACTGAACACCATTTGTTTCTTGAAAGCATTGAGGAAAATATCCTGCTGACTCAAATCCCTGAGGCAACCCCGAGATCTATCTTCATTTGAGAAGTTACCCGCAGACCTTGCAACCTGCCTTGGCTGCTCATTTTGCAACCACAGCCTTGACCTGTCTTGTGGTACAGCACTGACGTAGGAGCAGTTTAGCTGCTGACGATAGCCAAGTACCATCCCCGCCCTGCTATTTTCCTAGCACGACTGTGGGGAGAAGTATCGCTAAGACTCTGAGTGAGGCCATACAGATGCTCCTTGTGGCCAGCTGGGTTGCACGGCCCTGCTGGGCTCCTAGGCTGGAAGACAGAGCAGTTTGTGTTTTTGGTCTACACCAAGCTGCTGCTGATTTGCACCCCAATAAATGGAGCTTTAACAAATACCACCAAGTAAAAGTGACAGGGAAATATACAGCTGTGTTTGCAGTAAATCAAATGACATAATACAGTGCCCTGCACATCTCAAGCAGCCAGTCAATGGAAATCATTGTGACAGTGGACACCGCTCCCCACAATGGAGGGGGACGGCACTGAGCGAGGATGGAGGCTGGCAGGGAAACAGCTTCAGGGATTGGAAGGGCATCCAGTCAGACATGGAGGAAAATAATGGTGAACGAAGAAATGATTGAAGGGATGGATGTACAGAAGGTAGAGGAGCTGAGAGACTGAATAGGCAGTGTGCAGGGCATATCATGCACTTAAAAACACTGATTACCGGCTTATGCATTTACCCTGTAAAATTTCACACATTTAATTAAATTATATTGCTTTTTTAAAAATGTATTTAGGACTGGGTCTATGGAGCCTTGCTACATAGATTGGACTCCTGTTTTCAATCTCCCAAGCACTGGTAATACTGGGGAACACCACCAAGCCCTGTCACAATTGCAGTCTCAGTGCGCTGCCTAAGCAGGAGCTTTAGTCTGCTGAGCTATCTGGCTGGCCCTCAAATTATATTGTTTCAAAGTACAGTGCTCCTGTCTGAGACAGATGCACAAAAGCAATGTCTCCAGCAGCGCTGTAAGTGGAAAACTGTGCTTACATCCTTTCAGAATTGTTCTGCAGGCTTTCGGATAAATGCAAAACCCCCCATGGCAACTTGAAGCTTAAGAAACAGGGAGTACTCTGGGGTTCTGTGAAACAGACCGGTGATATTATTAAAATGTTGCCTAAACTTGTGCAATTTGTGTAGGAAAATTGTCCTTGATTCTAAGACCAAAACCATTTTCTTAAAATACTTTGTTGGGCCTTCCAGAGGTTACTGTTTTGCTATCATTATTAAATATGAAAGCATTTATCTTGACCAACTTTGAATTATCAAGCTTGGTTGTTATAATGTCTTTACAAAAATAATACTTTGTTAATATTAAATTTGAAAGTGACTGCCTTTCATAAGCTGTGTCTATAAACCTGGGAACATAATTTTAGAGCAGAATGCTTCGTGGTGACGACCTCTTCTTCCTGGGTGAAAAGAACAGATTTTTATGCAGTCAGTGAGCAAGGACATAGTGAGATTGGGAGGGAAAACAGCACAAGATTCACTGGCCAGCCATGCTTGGGTGTCAGCTGGGTGAGAGGCCTGGAAGGGGAGTTAATTGCACAAGGTGGAGACTGGCCCAAGTGAAAGAAAGCTCACCATAGCGCAGAATTTCTGGATGGGACTGCTTTAAAGGTGTAGGCCAGAAGACAGGGCCAGGAGCACCTTGGGAGTTGGGCAGAGGTCACATCGGGCCGCAGCTGCTCACGGGAATGAGCATTCTGAGGGACAAGGAACTCACAGCTGGATTTCGGCCTGGTCAGAGATCGGAGTGTGGCTAGAAGCAGCTCCCCACTCCATCCCAAAACGGTGGTAGTCTTTCTCTAGCACAAAAAGCTAGAAATCAGGTCAGCCAGACAGCTCAGCCATCTAAAGCCCCCAATCAGGCAAGCTGAGGCAAGAGCGCAGGGACAGAGGTTGGATCCCCGGAACCACCTGCCACGCCAGCCCCGCCCCCAGGGTAGGCGAAGCTGGCTTGGGCAAAAACAACAACAACAACAAAAACAGTAGAAATAAATAACATTTTGCTTTAGATGGAGCACTTTGAGGTAGTGTACAGAATTTTTAAAAATAAACAGACCCTAGGGTCAGCGGTATAGCTCAGCAGACTAAATGCTTATTTAGGTAAACGCATTCGCAGGGGTCAGGGTTTTGATCCCTGGTGTCGCATGCCGTGCTGGCCCTGCCCTTGGGCACGCTGAGCTGGTGATGGAGTCTGGGCGTGGTAGCGTGCTCCTGTAATCCCAGCACTAGGGAGGCAGAAATCAGGAGGATCACTGGGAGTCTGGGCTACATAGTGAGACCCTGTACAAAACAAAAGAAACAAAGTTTCTCAGGTAATGTATTTATAGTACAAGGAAAATGGTAATGTCTCCTTGAATTGATTGGTTGGCCAGTACTGATATTTCTATTTTTAACTTACAGAAAAATATCAGTAATCATTTTTGAAATCGAAGAAATAGATAAATAATTGCAGAAAAAGTATCCAGAAGCATTGCTTTCTGTATTGGCATCAAACAGTTTTAGTTTTTTGGTTTTGTTTTGTTTTGTTTTGTTTTGTTTTGTATCTTAGGGAAGGGTCTGCCAGGTGTTCAGGGTCTCACTACTACATTGGAATGGTAGTGGTCCACCTGTTTATAGCTTCCCAAGAGCTGGGGTTAGAGGCATGTGCCATCAAGCCCAGTTTCAAGTAGAATTTTTTTTTTTTAAATTAAGTAAAAGACACTTACAAGGGCCTGGCGTGGTGGCGCACGCCTGTAATCCCAGCACTCGGGAGGCTGAGGCAGGAGGATCGGTGCGAGTTTGAGACCAGCCTGGACTACAAAAGCGAGCTCAAGGCCAGCCTGAACTGCATAGCGTAGCGAGACCCTGTCTCAAAAAGACAAAAAAAAAAAAAAAAAAAAAAAAAAAAAAAAAAAAAAAAAAAAAAAAAAAAAAAAAAAAAAAAAAAAAAAAAAAAAAAAAAGACACTTACAGTTTACCTCAGGAGACTAAAAGGAATAGAAACTTACCTTTTAGACTCTTACCCTATCAAAGCAACCTGCTATTTATCGCGCAAACGTTCTTCTTTCAGCTGTAGAAGCAGTCCTTACATGGAGCTGCTAATGACCCTTCATGCAAACCAACTCGTGCATCTTTTATTTTTTCATTGCTATAAAATTGGCTTAAAATAATGGAGCTTGTGAAAGAACATGGCCTGGGTGGTAAATTGTACCTACGGTGAGAGTAGTTAGGGGAATCCCAAAGGGGCAGATCTCACCTCTCAGGGTGCGTAAGGTGTTGCGGTGCAGGCAGCGGACACGCTCGTCTTCGGGGAGCAGTCCTGAGGCCGTGTACTCAGGATAGAACCAGCATTGCTGACACTAAGCTTCAGACATCCAATCTGCATTTCTCAATCTCCCCGATGCCTCACGCTATTTGGCATGTAGTCTGCTGTCCAGATAGAGTGCAACTGTATGTCAGGGTAGGAATAAGAACCTGTCACCAACCTTACTTGGGTTCTCATAGAACTCAAAGGTAGGACCAGCATTGCTGATGTCAACTTTCAGGCTATCGAGGCTCCTCCTAGTGCCTCACTGAGGGTGCAGCACCCTCACTGATGTACTTGTGCCTTCATTTACCCTTGGGTGTGGTCATTTTCCAGGTATGCCGGAGACTCCACTCAACACAGATTGCCATAGGCGTGGTTACTTCCCCAATGGAGCTTTCAGACAAAAAAGAAAAAAAAAATGTAACAAAAATTGAGTATAGAATTCAATGGGACTCCACGCCATGGGAATGTGACAGGGTGGAAAACTAATCGTGAGGAACTCTTGTGTCCACACATCCTGAGGAGACGGAGATGGTGGGATGTCTAGAAGAAAGGAAACTGACCACAAAGCACTTTACAGAACTCTGGCACCGCCATCAGGTGTGCTGTGGACTGCAAAAACAGCGGCCACAAAAGCTCCAGGTCCTATGAGTCGCTAAGAGCCCAGTGAATCAACGGAGTCCACCGGTTACAGAGGTGGTAGAGGTGGGACTGTGGAGACCATGGCCAGCTGGCTGAGGTCACAGCAGCTCTGGTCCTTGGATAGAGTAACTAAGCAGCAGGTATAGGCTTATAAAGATCTTGCCCTCAACAGTGTTCTGGGGTACAAGAGAAAATGTCACCAGTGCAGCCCCTTGTCATTGCCTTAGGCATGCCTGACCTTGGTTGAGCTGCCTCAGAGCATCGCACCTTTCTGGTAATGACCCTCACCGTGGAGGTGTCCCCGTGGGATTTGCTCACCACCTGTACCAAAACAAGAAAAACAAGACCGGCCAGTTGCATGTTGAATCTGCAGCTTCGGTTTGGGGACCAGGTAAGTTGAGTAGCCACACTGGGAGTTCCAGGAGTGGCTCAGGGGATGGAGCAGTGCTGCTGCATCTGAAACCCTGTCCCTTGTCATCGAAACACCATGGAAGCCACCCCGGTTCCTTCCATACTGCCCCACACTCTCTGAGCTGGGTGATACAGGAGATCCGACATGTTCGCCTACCCCCCCCAACAGAGCATAGCTTAACAACAACAACCCTTGTCCACAACATCCTCCCTAGCACCCAGAGCAAGCCTGGCAGGTACCAGACCCCAGCAGGTCTTTGTTCAAATAAGCAAATAGAAAGACTCCACTTATCCAATGAACAGAGCCTTTGCTTCCTGAGATAGTGCTCCACACACTTGTTCAATTCAGAACACCATTCTTACAATTCACGAGAACACTTGGCCACTACTGAAGTGCCACATGGAGGGCCTCTGCGGCCTGCCCAGGGGAACAGGTTCTGGCTGCCCAGGCTCCCTGCTGTTGGCCACTTCAGCTGGACCTAAGCTCCTCCTTCTCTTTGGCTGCCCACATTGTTTTACATGGCTCATTTCTGGGTGCCATGTCACCTCTTTGAGCACTTTATACGCTCAGTCGGACAGGAATTATCTCGCCAAGGGCCCTTGACTTTCCTGTTTACCAAGCAGTGTTGGATAAAGCTGTCACCTGTTCCAGTTGTGCCGTGGTGACACTGCCATGGTGAGATTCCTTTTGCAGAACCCTTCCCTTGCCGTGTACAACATCCTCCTCCTTTTAGATTTGTGTATACATGGCCAAAGGAATAACCCTATGTTTTCTAAAAGGCATAGGCAACCTATTCCAGGTTCCTGTCCTCTTTCCCATTGCATTTGTCATTTTGGCAAAATATTGGAAAACGGCAGCTCCGGCTGAGAGAGCAGAAGCTTTCCAGTCCCTTCTTCTAGCACCCTGAGGCACGCAGTGCATTGCCAGGTATTAGCTACAGTCACGCTGCCGTGCAGGCCACGACTGGCTCTCTTACACCTTCCGGTCTGAGGTCAGCAGTTCCTCCTCTGATGGCTCTCTGCCCCTGCACTTCCTTTCTTCCCAGCACTTCCTTCCTGCTCTGTACTTCCTGTCTGTCCTGCACTTTCTTTCTGCCCCTGTAATTCCTTTCTATCCTGGCACTTAATTTATACCCTGTACTTCCTTTCTGTCTTGCACTTCCTGTCTGCCCTGCACTTCCGTTCTGCCCTGCACTTCCTTTCCGCCCTGTACTTCCTTTCTGCCCTACACTTCCTTCCTGCCCCTTTACTTCCTGTCTGCCCTGCACTTCCTTTTGGCCCTGCACTTACTTCCTGTCCTTGAACTTCCTGTCTGCCCTGCACTTCCTTTCTGCCCCTGCACTTCTTGTGTGTCCTGCACTTCCTTTCTGCCCAGAACTTCTCGTCTGTCCTGCACTTCCTTTCTGCCCCTGCACTTCCTTCCTGCACTGCATTTCCTTTCTCCTTGTGCATTTTCTTTCTACCCCTGCACTCCCTTTCTGCACTGCTCTTTCTTTCTGCCCTGCACTTCCTTTCTGCCCCTTCACAAAGGTCATACTGAGCACCTCCTTGTCTCTGCACTGGGTACAGGCAAGCTCCCCCTCCCACATGCCAACCATGGGCAGTCAGGACAGAGAAAAACCTTGGTGCCCTTTGTCAGGTAATGTCCATGGTCTGGCTGCTCGCTGGCTCACTGTGTGTGGAACCACAGAGTCTGAAGGGCTCCATGGTCCTGTCCTGTGATCTGTACTGCAATTCAGGGATGGAGCCTGGGGTTGTCTACCCTTTCTGCAAAGCTGGACAGGAACAGCCTCCTTTTCAGTTCACATCAGACGTTTCTCGTCTAAATTGAGTGGTTCCCAAGGTTGTAATTTCTGGAATCTCGTAAATATTGACACTGTGATGAAATGGTTCTATTGCTCTCTTACATCTACCCAGTAGAATCTAAATCCCATGTTGATTTAACACCCATGCTTCAGAAGACACTGGACCAAGTTGCTTTTCCATCCCACTTCTGCAGAACTTGATTCTGGCAGGAATAAGTGAGATATATTTTTACATATCAATCTTTTATGAGTTGTTCTACAATTCTTCTTTGCAACAAAGATAGGTATCTAAATTGGAAATGTAAGAGTTTTTCACCACAGCACTCTGTTAGGAAATTTAATGTGGATTAAGTTTTCATGACCATTGTTTTTACTGTATAGTGGTTCACAGTTATATACATGCATTGTGTATTTTACAGTTAAATTATTAATCAAAAATAATTGTGCTGGAAATGTCTCTTTTTTTCTTTACAGTAATGGGGATTGAACTCAGGATCTTGTGCTTGCCAGGCAAGCACCTATTCTTATTCTGGCCCCTGGAAATGTATTTTAAAGGGATGAGGAGTTGGAGGTCCTTATAGGAATGGAGTGGCCTTTGTAGGCCTTGCCACTGACAGTGTCCTGCTGCCCCAGCTGTCTGAGCTCAGTACATGCTTTCCTGACACCTGAGGTAGCACCTCCCAACAGGCCACTGCACACAGGAGATACTGTCCCTGTGTGAGGACCAGGCTCGAGCATCTTGGAAAGCCGAGTGTCTCTGGTCGCTTGAAGACCTCAGACCCACCCTGGCCCACCTACCATACGTCACAAGAGAGGCAGTCCCAGGCCCACCTTTCCTCCTCTGAGACAATGAACCTCAGGTAACTGCTCTGGCTCCCAGGGCAGCAAGAAAGCTCAGGTAAAAAATCACCGCTTCCCCAACACCCACCACCCCCAAGGGCATTGCAATGCTGAGGTGACTCTCTGGTCTGACCTGAGCTCAGGCTTGGGCTCCTCCCTCTTTGCAGGGCTGCAGGGACCGCATCATAATCAACTGAGTCTCTTTTTTTAAAGGATTTAAAGTCCCCTGTCCTATTGCCCC
>PVJA010013792.1:0-47500 GCA_004027025.1 Myocastor coypus | reverse complement strand
GTCCAGCAGCCGAGCATCAGATAACAAACCAAAAAAGCTGCCAAATGCAAACTTTAACCTTTCAGTGAAAAGCTGTTTGTATCTCTGAAAGCTTGGTTGTTGTGTTTTTCTTTTAAGACAAGAGATGTTAATGTACGAGTTGTTTTTTCTAAACTAAATTTCAGTACTCAGGTTCAAGGTCAGGGTTGGCACTTTGGGATAACTAAGTTGGTTTAGGGCTGCAGTTCTGCGGGTGCTGGGTCTCTAAAAGGCTCACCATCGCTGCTCTCGGCCTCAGTTTTGAAGGCCAGGGCTGTCTTGCACCTTTGGATAATGGTAAGGGCTTTCCTCACACTGCTCATTCAGACTTTGCAAGGCTACAGTTTAAATTAGTCTTTGATCAAAGACACGCGACGTCCAAAGAATCAACTGCAGAAACCCAGTGAGTCTGGGAAAAAGTCAAATTGGCAAGCTAAGTCATTTACCTCACAGACAGGTCCTTTTCTGCTATGGCTCCCTCCTACCAGCCTGCACCTCTCCTGAGCATCTCCTTGCTCCCCCACAGTCACTAATCTGTTCTCCATACCTAGAATTTGGTCAGTTCAGGAATGTTATGTGAGCACAATTCTATGCATGGAGCCTTTTGGGATTAGCTTCTTTCACTCAGTGTAATTCACTGGGGCTCACCCAAGCCATTGCATGTACCAGCAGCTTGTTCCTTTTTATTGCCAAGTAGTAGTGCATGGTACAGAAGGACCAGTTTCAAAGAATCAAGACATATTAAGTACCTGTCCTTACTCCCTAAGACAAATGTAAATGTTATATACTGCAAATATATACTAATAAATATACTTTTAAAAGGAAAGAAGCACCATATTTTCACATGCTCACCCACTCTAGGGCAACTCACGTGAGGTGCCATGAACAAGGGAGCCACTGTAAACATTCGCTCGATGGTTTTTATGTGAATGTAAGTCTGTAAATGTCCCAGAGTGTGGCTGCTGGGTCATATGGCACCTGCAAGCTTAACTTTTAGAGGAAGCCACCAAGGTGTTTCCTGCAGTGGCTCCACATCTTGCATTTCTACTAACAAAGCAAAAGTAACCCAGTTTTCTGGCCTCCCTGCGAGTACTTGGTATTGTCACTAACAATGTTTCCAATTCTATTTTAGGTAATTTTTGTACAAGGCCTGAGAATCGGTTGAGGTTCTTTTTCTTCCCCCGGTGATGTCCAGTTGAGCTAATACTACTTGCTTTTTGAATTGTGGTGCTAAGAATCTACATCCTCTAACCCAAACACCCTCATTTTAATAAAAAATATAAAGATCCTTCCTTCATATGGCTCTGTACCTTTTTGAAAATCCTATTGAGAATATTTGAATGTTCTCCATTTTGTTTCACTAATCTACGTTTCTGCTCCTCTACCAGTAACACAGTCCCCTTGTGCCTTGTATTGATCATGTCCTGACAGCTGACTGCAGCTGTCAATAACTTCTATTTTCCCCTGTGACCACTGGAGCTTTATTTGAACACTTCTGGGTACAACCCTCCCTCAGCAACAGTTTCTAAATGATGTATAGGCATAGATGCTTTTTCTCACCAACACTGCCTTTGTAAGGCTCATCTGTGTTACTGGCTGTAGCCATGGTTTACCCATCTTCACAGTCATGTGATCAGCCAAGACATCAGTATTCAGAAATGGATGCATCCATGGAGCTGCTAATGAACGTTTGCATTGTTTCCACTATTTGGCTGGTGTGAACAATCCTGTTAACGCACGCTTTTGTATTTGTGTTCAGATGTACATGTGCACACATTTCCACGGAATCTATCTCAAGAACTGGATTTCTGGGCCATACCACCTATATCTTTGCTTTTAGTCAGCACAGAGCTTTTTTTTTTTCTTTATACTTTTATCTATTAATATTTAACAGGGCATACATATGGCCTATATTGAATTCAAAAGCAATCAGAACACATGGATCTGTTTCCCTTCTGCCCTAATCCCAACTACCCAGTCCTAGCATATCATCCCTTCCCCCATCTCTTACATTTCACAAGGCGTGGGGAAGTGCTAACTCCTGATAAGCAAAGCCTCAGCCTTCCAGTTCCAGACTGTGAACTGACCAGAGGGCTTGCAGGATTGAGTGCAAGATTTAAAACTGAAAAAAAAGTTCACATAAGTCCACAGTACAGAAAGGGTAATGTGAGATATCTGTTCTCTACAGCCCATAACACCAACCTCTAAAAATGAAAGCAAAAAACCCTTATTACATGCATAGAAAAAAACACCATAAAATAATGTTCATGCTATCTTAATTATTTTGTTTATTTATTTTTATTTATTTTTTTTTCTGGGACCAGGGTTCGAACTCATGACCTTGCACTTGCCCAGCAGGCACTTGTGCCTCGGAGCTATCTCCCCAGCCCCAACCGAAACTTTTTATTTATTTTTTTTATTTTATTTATTATTTTTATTCTTGTTTCAGAACCTTTGTTTGTTTATTCACTCATTTTTATGGCCGGCTCAGCCCGCCCCGAGGGCAGGGCTGGCGCAGCATGTGGTGCCAGAGAATCGAACCGTGGTCCCTGAAGCTGCCCAAGCTTCCCCAAGCAGGCGCTTTAGACCACTGAGCCATCCCGCCGGGCCCCTATCTTAATTATTTTGTCCCTTGGAACACTTCATAAATTTTGAGAATTAACAGAAGAAAACACTAAAGAAGGTGCTAGGTCATCAGTTATAGAATAAAAAATTTAAATCCAGTTTGTTAGGAACTTATCTGGCTTATAAATCTGGGCACAGCTATGTTGGACCTTTCCATCCTATGGAAGGATGTAATTCAGTTCCAGGTAGCTGTTTAATGGAGAAAATGATCTGTGGATTCCTGCGGCCCATGCCAGGTTAGTGCTCGGCAGCTACCACAAGTGTTGTTTTGTTCTGCTCCACCCTTTCTGACACCCAGGGTTCTCATGCAGTGCATTCCTTCCTTGCTCTATCTGATATGCCACGCCTAGGAACTTGAACCCCTTTTCTCCTTTTTTAAGTTTTCTATTATAGGAAATTTTAAACATATTCAAAGTAAATAGAATAGTGACATGGGTCTCAGATGCCCTCTCCCCAGTTTCAGCAATGATCAAATAAAGCCCAATCGTGTGTGCCTCTATATTTTCTTCCTCAATCCCCCAACTTCAAGATTATTTCAGACCAAGTGTAAATCATGATTAATTCCTAGCCATTTCACTATGTGCCTTAAAATAACGAGTCTTTAATCTATCAAGTACATAGTGGATATGGATAGTTCTTTGACTTGGAGGCACAGTTTTAAATATTGATTTTTGTTTCTTTGCTTGAATCAGATTCCAAATGAAACCCAAGATCCATATATTGCAATAGGGCAAATCCTTTGGAAAACAGTTAATGAAGATATTTGTACACAAGCAAAAGTGTCGTGGAGAACACAGGGGGACAAGCAGTGGTCATACCACATACCAGAATATGGTATAAGGCTTTTAGAATTAAAGCAGTTTAATATTGGCTCAAGAATAAATAGACCAGTTAGTGGAGTGGAACATAAAATCCATAAATGTTCCATCACATGTTACAATTCAATACAGTGTAAAGGAAGTGGGCCAGGCATGGTGGTGCACCCCTGTAATCCCGGCACTTGGGAGGCTGAGGCAGGAAGATTGGTGTGAATTAGAAACCAGCCTGGGCTACAAAAGTGAGCTCAAGGACAACTTGAACTGCATAGCGAGACCTTGTTTTAAAGAGACATAAATAAATAAATAAATAAATAAATAAATAAATAAATAAATAAAGTGTTTCCTACTGGCTGGAAATGGGAAGACTCCCTGTATAGAACAACAGCAGAATATTTTTACATATCATTAAAGTGTAAAAAGGCAGATTTAAGGGAAATGTTTTCACTCAGATTACAGAGAGTTTTACCACCTTCGGGAAAAGAGGTGAGAAATGAGAAGCCACTTGCAGGAAATGAACATAATTAGCCCTTAATTCTGTTAAAAGCTTCCCAACCCCATTCGTGTAGAGAGAAACCCAAAGTAAAATCACACTGAGGTGCTTTATGTGTGGACCATGGAACAGAAATGCAATAGCTCTAGAACCTCCAATGCAGGCAAGCTGTGAGCAGTCTTCTCACAGAGTTATCATGGGAGGAGAATCAGAGAGTGTTGTAGAAAAATTACATCTATGTTTACTCTTAGACTCTGCAACTTCTCTTCTGTATAGATCTTATCCCAAAGCTATACTGGCCAAGAGATGAAAAAATATGTGCATCGATTGTAATAGCAAAAGTATCAAAATGATCCAAACACTCACCAGTAGGGGACTGGCAGGACAAGAGTGCTCTCATACAGTGCAGCTGTGCGATGAACTGGAGGTTCTCTGTACTGAGGCAGGGGCCTCTAGGACACACTTCTAGTGTGAGAGCCAAACAGAGAAGAGAATTCATTAAATGCCACCGAGTAGTTAAGAGCACAAGGGGAGACACATCCTAAAAGCATGGATTTTATGGTAAGAAAATTAGTCTCAATCAAGCTCTCATAAAAATATTTACAGACATTTAAAATGAAAGACCAAGTCATAATTTTTATTTATTTATCTTTTTGTCTTTTTGGGAGGCTGAGGCAGGAGGATTGATGTGAGTTCAAGACCACCTGGGCTACCAAAGTGAGCTCAAGACCAGCCAGAACTGCATAGTGAGACCCTGCCTCAAAGACACACACACAAAAAAAAGGATACTCAAGACCAAGCTACTGCACAGACCTACTATAGGTCCTAATTCAAGCAAGAAAACTTATAAAATAAAGAGGCAATCACAGAAGTGGGAACACGGATTGGGTATTTGAAACACTGAGGAATTCCTATTCTGTTTTTAGGAGGGACAATACTGTCATTCTATTTTTGGACTCATTCTCATTTAGGAATACTTGCTGAGCTATTTATAATGATGAGCTACCTGAGATTCACTTAAAAACAGTCTGGGTGGGAGTGAGGTGGACATAAGAGATACAACAAACTTAGTCCAGGAGCTGAAAGCTGTGGGCACTGGGAAGAGGTTGAGGAGCCTGCACGAGTATGGGTTAGGACCAGTCTGGTCTCTCAGGAACCCCAGGAAGTGGACAGGGGTAACAGCCGCACGGAAGCAGAGTTTGTCGACAGCATCAGGATGGTCCCAGCACCCCTGGGTCCCCAGCACCAGACCTGGGGCCTGGCATGGTCAGTGCCTGTTGAATAAGGAGTGCCCAGCAGCGCAAGGTGTGTGCGTTAGTGCGGGGCATGAGGAACAGGGAGGCAGGGTGGACATCCTCTTCCCGCAAAAGATGATCCATCTTGCAATGATGATCTCGACTCAGTTACTGAGAAGACTCATTTAGATACTGAAGCAGATTATAGATCAGACAGACAGGTCAAACATGCCTTAGAAGGAAGGTGAACTTAAGAGCACAGAGTTTTGCTTTATCTGCTAGAAACCGCACTTCCTTTCTCTTTATTTCCAAGCAGAGCAGGCAGCTAACCAGCTGCATGCGACTTAGAACTTGCTATGAATGAAGCCAGTAAACACATGGCACATAGTTTTGGCAAATGGGAAGAGAAACCTGCAAATGCAGCCCGCCTCCTTCAGGCTTCCAGGCCCCTCAGCTGTGCTACTCCCCCTATCCCCCGGCTGCTTCCATAACTGTGAGGCAGACAATGGGGCCTGCACTGCAGTAAACACCACCAACCAGTGACCTAGGGAGGACCTAGGAGAAACTAAGGCACGCAGCCGGGCGTGGTGGCGCACGCCTGTAATCCCAGCACTCGGGAGGCTGAGGCAGGAGGATCAGTGCAAGTTTGAAACCAATCTGGGCTACAAAAGTGAGCTCAAGGCCAGCCTCAACTGCATAGTGAGACCCTGTCTCAAAAAGAAAAAAAAAAAAAAAAAGAAGAAGAAAGAAAGAAAGAAAGAAAGAAAGAAAGAAAGAAAGAAAGAAAGAAAGAAACTAAGGCATGGAAGGTCCCATGACACCCCCTGGTCACACAACTAGAAAGTGGCTGTGCCAGGCTATGACCCCACTCTGCTCCACAGTCCTTGTGTCTAATACTCTGCACCTCTTCTGCTTGGTTAGGACACCCATTATAGAATCCAAACTCAGTGCACCTCTTCCCAGTCTTGCCACGCATGGTCCGTCTTCTCCCTCAGCAGGGGCCTTGCTCCTCTTGTTCACATCGAAGCGCAGAGCTCTTGGAGAGCCCACGCTCCCCTTACCTAACCACCCTTCCTCCCCAAGTGCTCCTGGACCCCACCCAGCCCTCCAAACCTCTCACTCTCCCCAGCCCCACTGTGTTTCTCTGCATATCAGAGCATTTGACTGAATCCTGTTATGCATCTGATGGTGACAGGACACGTGTCCCACAAAGGTTCAGAACGTCCTACCTGAGAGGCCAGCTGATCTGACTCAGTTCCCAGGGAGCTGGTGTTGCATGTCCTGTGGATACAGGAAGGCTCGGATTCCAGAAGGACCCAGACGAACTTGCTCCATTTTCTACTTAGTGCCCTGCCTTCCACCATGTGACGTGCTTGTGTCACAATGAACTAAAATTGAGGCTGGGGATGTGGCTTGGTGGTGGGACACCTCTCCAGCTTGCACAAGGCCCCAGCAGTCCCCAACACTGCATAAAAATCCCTAAAATTAACTCATGTGACGTAATGAAAAGAAATGGATTGAAATTTACTTCCCATTTGGCAGCTGATTTCCCCAGGCCCTGGTACAGTGCCCATGGAGTGGGTCCAGTTGCAGAGTTGGTGCACTTCTCTGTCACTGTGTTGTCCTCTCACAGAACACGACTGCTTTAGTCCAAGGGGCACGACTTCCACACTCCCTTCAGATCTCTTGAGTTAGGCAAGCTGACCTCTGGCTCTCTCCACTGATAGCCATATGCTCCCCTCCAACAGCCTCTTTCTAGAGCCACTGGTGCCATGGCTCAGCACTGTGGGGGAAGACAAGCACTCTTACCTCAGAATTGTGACAGGTAGAGCATCAGGAACTATACCAGTGAGGGCAGCAAGACACTGGCCACCAGAAGGGAAATCCTTTGGACCTGGAGGTGCTGGTGTCCAGGGTGAGGTGTTCTCAGGAAGCATTGGGAGAGCACAGCTTTTTGCATGGAGCCCTTGCAGAGCCTGGAGGCCAGTGCCTCTTACACCAGGCCCCCTAGATGCTATCGTTACCAAATGCTTAGGGCAGGAGAAATGCTTTGCCAAGTGGGTAGAATGTCATTCCTACCGGTGCCATTGACTCTGCTAGAGATTTTCTTTTGTAATTGTTGGCTAAAAAGGAACTCGGAGACTATAAGCAGCCAATCTTAGGAATAAGACAGTCCTAAGGAGGTTGCCAGAGTGGCTGAGCTGAGATCACAGCATGTTTGAAATCAAATTACAGAAAATGACATTTTGAAGATGGAGTGGGCATCTCTGCTTGTTTTCTGACTTGTTCTGCTGATGAAATCCACTGGGTATCACAGAGCAAAGCTCACCACTTTAGCTGACAAGACATAGTCAAGAGTCCTACATGGGAAGATCCAGAAAGGACTTTCGGAACTGGGCTTGTCTTTAGGAGACCCACTTTCACGAAAGCTCAAGAGCTACACACAGGTATTTAGGGCAGAAGGGATCTTTTCCCTACTAGTATGGATATATCCTTAATCAATCACAAATGAGAAATTGTGTCATGGTAGCATTAGCAGTATACAGCCCACAAGCTTTGCTTGGTACTGTCTTCCCCAAAGGTATGACATTACATAGACATGCCTTCCTGGGGACAGTCATCATTTTTAAAACATGAGTAGAATGCATGGACATATTTAGAAAATATTGCTGCCAGCCATAACTCAAATTTCCCTGCTGTCACAGAAGGACTGAGTCCTGGATCTCTGTAGCACCTTCCCTGGTTGTCTGGCCTAAAATATTTGCACATCACACCTGCTGAACTGCAGAATAGCTGTAGGATGCTTATGTCTTCAGCCCTGATAAGCAAAGTGGATAAGCAAAGCAAAGGAAGAAGATGATGGAAAGTGAGACTTTTGTTTGTTTAGAGGGATTTAAACAAGTTACTATCCTTTGGAAGGTACCATAAACCCTAGGGAAAATAAAAGTGTTTACAGCAAGGAGCCCCAGACTTTTGGGCCTCATCACTTTCGGTGTTACCACCAGCACGTGGCTGCCTTCCTCTCAGCACCCACAGCCACCAGAGGAGGTGCTGAAGAATGGTGTCCCTTCAGGGACATCCCTCTCACACCTCCTCAGCACTATAAACAGGACCTAAGAGATATTTCTTTAGAGAAAAAACAATACAAAACAAACAAAACAACAACAAAATGAAATAAAAACCTTTTGCAGCTCTCTTACTAGTGATTTCCCTTCAGTCCATTATAAAGGAATTTGTGGAATAGAGAACTGATGATAAACTCCCTGCTGCCCTCCCCAAGAAAGCCTCTGCCACCCCTTCATTGGAATGTGCGTGGACCCCTGGAGCTTGTGGGGGAGGGCCCTGGGTTTGAGTCTGTGATGTTAAGGCCCTACCCAGATCTCAGAGGAACCCTTCTCAGAGCAGGCCAGACCACTCCGCCACCACTCCCCCACAGATCCTGGCCAAACGAATCCTCCAAAGCACCTGGGGCTCCTTGCTGTAAACACTTTTATTTTCCCTAGGGTTTATGGTACCTTCCAAAGGATAGTAACTTGTTTAAATCCCTCTAAACAAAGGGCTCTGGTGATTACAGACATGCTGCTGGTTTTATGGTAGTCTTCCTTTGTCTAATTTTCTCCAACTCTCTTCCTGCCTCCCCTGTCAACTTCTCCCAGCCCCGCCAGCCAGGTACCCAGGCCTTTTAAGAGAGCCTTCCAGGGGGCGGGGGTGGGGGAAGCTGGGGGGTGCAAGGGGCTTCCGCCTCAAACATCTGGTTCCCTTCAGCTACAGGTTCGCTATTCTGACAGTACAGGGGGGAAGAGGGTTGTAGGAATCTGAGTGACCCTCAGGTCAGGCTTCAGTGTGGCCCAACACCTTGAGTGAAGGGGGTTGGGAATGTCCTCAGGGAGTTCACCTGCCCAGTATCTCTGCCATTCTCCTCAGAGGGGCCAGCCCAGTCGCACTGGCCTAAGGAAGGCCACCTCAGTCTTAGTCTAGCAAGCCCACATTACGCCTAGCTGTTGTGCTGGACTCCTCACCCACTGTCTTGCATCTGCCCACTGGGGACCCTGCTTGTTGTAAGGGAACCCCAGCTCTGCTGCACACACAGGACTGTTCCCTGTCTGCCATCCTGCTGCTTTTCTCCAGCCAGTGCTACTTCTCACTCTTGACTTCCTCTAGAAGTGCTAGAACTGGCAGGTGCCCAGAAGCAACCTTAGGGGGCAGAGAAGAAATTCTCCAAGATTTGGGGGCGCTAGCTCACCACTCAGGAGTGTAAACTGTGGCTGCTCTGGGTGGGGACTTGGCTCACAGCTCCCTGAAGGCCTAGAAAGGGAGAAAGAATGACTAGAGAAAGGGAGATTCTCCTTAAGGGCACTTCTTTGGCAAAGGTATTTGCCCAGAGACACTGTGAAAGCCTTTGAAAGAAAGGACCTGGCAGAGGCTGGGGACCATGAAGGGAGGAGGTGTCAGGCCCTACACTTTCTACATAGGCTGATGTGGGGAGATAGACCTCTGACTTATATCCTGGTTGCACAGTTGTAGCCAAATGTCCTTAGCTCACCTCAGAACCTACTCTGGGGAGCGGAGCAGAGAAGGTAGCAACAGTGAGTAGGACATGGGTGGTGTCTGGTCAGAGTTCCATGTTGCCACCCCACATGAAGCAAGCAGGGAAACAGACTGACACAGAACAGAGCCTGACAGTGGCCAGGGTCTGTGACGTGCAAACAGTCACACTTTCCTCAGATTCCAGTCTGTGAGGCAAAAAAGCATGGCACAGTCATCAGAAGGAGCACAGTGACCCTTGTATTCATCATGTGGTATTGGAGTAGTGGTACAAAAGAACCCTTCTTCCTCTCTCTCTCTCTCTGTATTGGGAATTGAATTCAGGACCTTGTGCTTACCAAGTAGGCACTTAGGCCCCTGAGCCATCATCCCCCCCCCTACCCCAGGCTTGTCCCAAAGTCACAATGAACTTCTTGCCTCAGCTGCCCAAGTGCTGGGATTACAGGCACACACCACCATACCCAGCTTTGTAATTTTTTTTAAAAAAATTCTGTTTAAAAATGTTCTATAGCCTCATGGAATGTTCCTGAATACTAAGGAGTATTTTGTCTTTTTTTCAGAAGAACATTAAAAAGTGAAATGATTTATTTTCAAATTTAGCTACAGATTCAATAGCATCCAAGTCAAATGCCAAACATTCATACTCTAGAACCTGACAGCCTGCACTATGGAAATATAAGGACCCAAGGACAGTATGGCATTAGTTAAGAACCAAATTGGAGATTCTGTACTCCCAGACACCAAGGCTTACTAAAAATGTGTGGTAATTAGGGTGATGGGGTATGTATTGCAAGGATAAACAAAGTGAATGGAATAGAATGGACAGTCCAGAAATAAAACCTACATGATGGATTTAGGATTTAAAAAACTATTTCTAACATAGGGGAGAGAAGAGGAAGGCTTCCATAGTCACTACTAAAGAAATTTGTTTTCTGTATTAAAAAATAAAAAGGAAATCTCAGGGCAGCCTTGGCATCTACTTTTATCACACACAAAAAACAGCTGCAGATAGATTGATGGTGTAAATATGAAAAATAAAACAGTAAAATTTTTAGGAGAAAACACAAAAATATCTTCCTGATCTTGAAGCTGAGAAAACTTTCTTAACTAGGAGGCCAAAATCACTTCACCATAATTACAATAGACCAATTGAATTATGTTGACATGAAGAATTTTGTTTTTTTTGTTTTGTTTTGTTTTGTTTTTTGTCTTTTTGAGATAGGGTCTTGCTATGCAGTTGAGGCTGGCCTTGAGCTCACTTTTGTAGCCCAGGCTGGTCTCAAACTCACACCAATCCTTCTGCCTCAGCCTCCCGAGTGCTGGGATTACAGGCGTGCGCCACCACGCCCGGCTAACTAGAGGATTTAATAAACTGTAAAACCTAAAAGGAAGAAGGAGGAGGAGAAGGAGAAGAAGAAGAAGAACCAGGAAGAGGGGGAGGAGGAGGGGGAGGAGGAGAAGAGGAGGAGGAGGAGTAGGAGGAGGAGAAGAGAAGAAAAGAGTAGAAGAGAAGAAAAAAAAGAAAAGAATAGAAAAAAAGGAAGAGAAGAAAAAGAAGAAAAGAATAGAAAAAGAAGAAGAAGAAGAAGGAGGAGGAGGAGGAGGAGGAGGAGGAAGTTCACAAGTCAGCAGACTTGAACCTTAGGCACATGGATGTAGAAAAGTGGAAGAGGCTGAGGTCCGAGCAGCCTTCCTGCTGTCTGTGTCTCTTATTCGGAGAGCAACGAGGTGGGACCACACAGGCAACAGCGCTGCGTCGCCTGGCCTCCATCTAGGCCAAATCATTATACCTGCAATCATGATCTACAACAAGTGAGCCACGACTGTGTTTAAGAAGCATCTTGGTCTTTAGACCTGAAAGTTTGTGTGTGTCTTCCCTAAACTTGCACAAAAATTAGTGATAGCTCACAGGACCAGAAGTGAATTTATCTTCAAGATGTTATCTTGATTGGGCCAGGTCTTTGGGGTTTAGACCAGTACTTGAGCAGTTCTGCAGATGAATCTGTTAATCTTTCTGGGGCAGCAATGTTCATTTCTCCGTGACGTGGAGCTGCTGCACTTCAGGGGTGTGTGCTTGCAAAGCTCAAGACGCCTTCATCCGCGTATCCTTCGGAGTTCTGGTCATCCAGCACCCACCCAGGTCCAGAGCTCTGACTCCAGCTTGCGGAGGAGGGGCGAGGCCTAGGAGTGAAGGAAGCCCCGCCCCCAAGGCTAGACCGCGGCTGGAGGATCAGGCTCCAGCTCTTTCTCCAAGGGGCCATCAGCATGGCATGGATTGAAAAGACTGTGAGCAGTTGCTGCCACCTCTCACTGCTGCTGTTTCATGAAAGAGGGGATAGTAAATGCTTGTTTAATTCTTAGTTAACTTTTACATATATTTCAGCAAGCATAATTTTCATTGCTTACATTAAAAAAGAAATAATTCAAGAAATTTAAGTGATAAATATAACACTACAACTATACACACACACACACACACACACACATATATATATATATATATATATATATATATATATATATAATAGATCTGAAATTTTAAAGAGGTGATTTATTGCCAAGTGTTGTTTTGTGTCAAGATAAAGGGAAAAGAGCTATAAAATAAACAAATAAAGCAAGAAGTAAAGGCGCTGTCAAACCTGATGGCTGAGCCCTCTCCTATGAGTCCTAAATTATCCAAACCCATCAGCAGTGGGTTCTCAACGTATGTTTTCCTGCAACTGAATCACATTTGTTTTCAGGACCCAGCTTAGGTTGAGTCTTAATACTTGGCGCAAGTGGAGGCTTTACCCCACCGCGCCGGCAGGGTTTATGACCTTAGCGGGAGAGGTGTGCAGCGCTTCTTTAGTCTGCAGATCCAAGAGGGCTTAATAGGACATAGACCAGGTGGGGGGAAAGAGCACTCTTGTGGGGAAGGCCATGGGGAAGAACGGAGGGAATTCACAGGTTCCAAGCAGGACAGCGTGGGGTCTCCTAGTGGGCAGAGGTGGTAGGGCAGCCTGGGCAGCTCAGGCTCATTAGCAGATGTCCAAATAAATACTGTACATCTTGAGTATTCCTTCTGCAGAATGTGTGGCACCGGAAGTGTTTAAGGTTAGGAAGTTTTCAGATTTTGGAATATTTCCACAGTCTTAGCTGTTTAAGTATTCCCAATCTAAAATGTTCCAAAATCTGAAATTTGCAAGTATCATTTGGAGGTTCAGGTCGTTTTTTGTTTCATTTCCCTTCCTTCTTTCCTTCTTTCCTTCTTTCCTTCCTTCCTTCCTTCCTCCTTTTTTTCTTAAAATTGGTTTGTTTTGAGGCTGAGGAGATAGCTCAGTAGAATAAGCGCTTGTCTCGCAAGCACAAGGGCCTGAGTTCAATCCCTGGTTCCTCAAAAAAATTTTTTTGTTGTTAGCATTCTTCTTTTTTTAATTAATTTATTTATTTTTAGTGGGACCAGGGTTCAAACTCACAACCTTGCACTTGCCAGGCAGGCACTTGTGCCACAGAGCTACTCCCTGGCCCCAAAAATCTTGGCTTTGTCTCTTTTTTTTTATCTTTTTGAGACAGGGTTTCATTATACAGTTCAGACTGGCCTTGAGCTCACTTTTGTAGTCCAGGCTGGTCTTGAACTTACACTGATACTCCTTCCTCAGCCTCCCAAGTGCTGAGATTACAGGCATGTGTCACCACCCCCAGCTAACATTATCGTTCTTGATGCCAACAATTGTCCATATTGGGCCAATGTAAAAACTAAAAACAGAGGGCCTGCCAGATAGCTCCACGTGGACTACGACACCTGTTTAGGCAGAGCGTAAGGACTGGGCTGAGAGAGTGATTGAGACTGGGCATGGTGGTGCATGCCTGTAATCCGCCTGAGAGGCGCTTGAGAGGCTGCAAAGAGGAGGATCACTACAAGTTCATTTACATAGTGATATCCTGTAGACACTGTACTAAATGCATTTGAAAAGAAAAACTAAAAACAGACTCTGGATTTGAGTGGGAGCATCACAAAAACGAAATCAAAATATGGAAACAAAAATACAGAATCAAGACTACTAAAGAGTGTTTTTGAGCATTTTTCTTCAGTAAGTTTTTTCTTTCTTTCTTTCTTTCTTTTTTTTTTTTTTTTTTTTTTTTTTTTTGTCCGGCTCAGTCAGCCCACACTGGGGGAGGGGCTGGCACAGCAGGTGTTGCAGGGGACCAAACTGCAGTCCCTGAGCGCTTGCCTAAACTTACCTAAGCAGGCGCTTTAGACCACTGAGCTATCTCAGGCTCTAAATCTATGTTTTAAAACAAACTCATGAGAGACATTTTTTTGCACAATGTTCTCAAATTTGCTTACAATTAAACTTTATTTTCTAAGTTTGGGGAAAATAGACCAATTTTCAAGCTAATCAAGGAAATGAAGGAGTCAAGCCGATGGCAAGAATGATTCAACCCAAATCAATGTATTGTCACTTCAATACCAAACAAATAGCTTAAGTTATTTCCATCAGGACAGATACTGCTTGCTGACTGTGTCGCCCCAACTTTGAGAAGATGATATTATTATACAACAGTTTCTGATTACTAATCCCCGCCACCCCCAAGGCAGGAAGAAACCACAAGAGACTCTCAGGAGGTGCTTGGTGGCTACACAACGCCACCTATTGCTCATTCCTAAAGAACACCTAGAGCAAAGTCAGGAAAAGAAACTAGTTGCTCTTGCCTTGAAGAGAGCTAGCAAAGAAGATGGCACTGCGTTATTTTTGGTGTGTGTACCTTGTGTGTACAATGACACCTCATAGGACTGCTGTGTCTATAAATACCTACCAAATGGAAGCCACCCAATCGAACAGGAGGCTCATGGAAGACACTCATTCCACCAGCGTGGGTCGGGGGCAGAATAGGATACTTCCCTGATTATCTAGCAGTGGTTCTTAATCTCTGTAATGCCGTGACCCCACAATACAGTTCCTCATGTTGCAATGACCCCAAACCAAAAAATTATTTTGGTGGCTATTTCAAAACTGTAATTTTGCTACAGTTATGATTCGGGATGGCTTTAGGCGACCCCTGTGTTTTGGTCGTTGGATCCCCGCCGGGGTTGTGACCCACAGGCTGAGAACCACACATGCCAGATGCTGCTGTACAGAGCAAGAACTGCCTGAGTCAGGAAAGGCAGGTAGGCCGGCACTGACCTCTTCACCCTGGCCAGGAAATGACATTTGTCTGGCACCAGTATGTCTAGGGCAGGGCTTGGGGACTGGGGTGTGACTAGTCTATTACTCATTGTCTAACATTCCTGTCCCAAGAGGAATCACTGGGCATATTTGGAAATCTCCTTCCTTGCCTGGCCCTTGTTGTCCAGCCAGGACTGTTCAGGGCACTCCTCAGAGAGGTGTGGTACCTTGGTGGCCGAGGGCAGGTGGTGGCTTGGTCTGGCCAAGGCAGGGTCTGCAGATCACAGCTACCTGCAAGCCCAGGGAGCCTGATCAGGAGCGCGTCCTTCCCGTGTGCCTTCCTCACTGAATTTGACCCTGGTTTGCTGTTGAGGTGTCTAGAGCAGGAACTTTGTCTCTCAGTGGCAGCCATGATTTCTGCCATGCGTCCGTGGGGATCCTGATGAGCATTTGGTACTGCCACTTCCATGTCTAGAAGGTTCTCTAATAACACTCAGCATCAATACCACCTGGTGCTTCTAGCCCCCCCCCCCAAAAAAAAAAAAAAAACAGATTCGGAAGGTTCCCGCTTACCATGGCTCAGTGTAGGGAGGTTCGACGGCGTGGTGGTGTGAAGCAGGGCGCTCGTGGTGGGAAGCACACATGGGATTTTGCCTGTGGACCTTTCCCGGCTAGCTGTGTGCACTCTGATCGATCCTCTCTCGTGGTGCTCACTGCTCCCAGCTGGCCCTGCAATCACGGGGAGAAGCAACTGACTCTGCAGGGTGCAGCACTGCTGAGCAGCAAGTCGGGCAGGTCAGGTGCAGTCGGTGCATTTTTGAGTTCAGCACATTTTCAATTTATGATCCCTTTCTTGCAACGCAACTCATCGTAAGTCAAGGAGCATACGTCAGTGCTGGGGTTTAGTGAGCATTGATTTGATACTAGACTTTGTGCTGAGTATCGTATATTTATAGCTCATTTAACCAAGACGCCTATTTGTAGAAACAGAAAGCCACTTCTGGAGGAAGCCAAACCGTGAGTCCTGCTGATACCTACCAAGAAGGAGAGCAAGTCCCGGCAGAGGGAGGGCCATGGCCACTACCTGGTAGGGATGTTACTGCCTTCCTACTCCAGAGACATTGTCACACACTCCACTGTGAGAGCTTTATTTCTGTGTGCATTTTTTGAAAGGATGAAGCAAGGCAGCCGCCTGTGGAGGAAAAGCCATGGGGCCCTCTGGATGCCTGCTGCGGCCCTGAGCCTGCAGCGCTCCTGCGGGCTTGCTCAAGGCGGTCTGTTTGCTGACCGAGTGCGATGCAAACAAGGGCCCTACTGGGGACGTCAGGGGACAGCTGCTCAGTGTCTAGGGAAGCTTGAGTGTGGTTTGCAAGGTAAATAGACTCTAATTTGACAAATAGTGCCGTGGCCTGGGACCCAGGACAGATAAAGCTGTAAGGAAGTGTTGACACGGACAGCTTCATGGGTCCAAGTGAGGGAACAGGGAGTGGTCCAAGAATTTAAGAGCTGCTTTCCCCTCAACCCCAAGGACTCCTGCATGCTGGCATCAAGGAGGAAATCAGCCTGCAGTCACTGGAAACCTTCATTTTTATTTTATTTTATTTTATTTTTTAATGTATTTGATACAAGGTCTCACTAGCAGTTCAGACTCAGAGTGCTTCTCCTGCTTTCAGACTCCTTAGCCCTGGGATTACAGGTGTGCACCACCATGCCCAGTCTCAGTGGCTGGCTTAGTATGTCGGGGGTGGAGGGGAATAGGGGGCAGGCAGGGTTGGTGCAGTTGATGGTGCAGGGGATTGAACCTTGGTCCTTACGCTTGCCTAAGCAGGCACTTAGTCCACTGAGTTATCAGGCTGGCCTGAAACCTTTGATATTAAAGTAGATGCGGTAGCTACAAGAGAAGGGAAGGCTCCTGGAAGGGAGGCACTGATGATGTGTCTTTACTAGTTTAGCAACCTTGCAGGTTAGCACAGGTCCAAACCTCACCAGAGTCAGCGGTAAAAGGAACCACACAAAAGGCTGCCTCCAGAGAGTGGGGGAGGGAGGGAAGAAGGCCTGGCCGTGCTCTGCTCAGGTCAGTGCATCTTAAGCTCTCACAGGTGTGCGCAGCATGGTAGAAAGGCTTGCCATTCCGAGTTCAAGCCTTGGCTCTGCCACACACAGCCATGCCCCTTCGGTAGTCACCAGCTTACCTAGGCATCAGCGTTTCACCCATTTCACCCGTACAGTCAGCACCTAGGGTGACTACAGAGTAAGTAGACTCTAAGTTGAACAACCATAGGTTGCTATGGAGACTGAATGGTGTCCTGCAGATAAATGTAAACTGCAGCATTCAATTGCTTATGCACACCGGTGGGCTCAGAGGCAGGACTGGGTAGGCAAGTGAGTCACAGGGTGCTATCAGGAGGGAGGTGTGGTCAGAAGAGGTGGAGGAAGAGACCTTGCAGGGTGAGACCTGGCAAGGTGGGTCTCCCTCACGGGTTTTTCTCTTTTCTCGCCATTTCGTGACCCTACTTCTAGCGCACCACAGCTTCTTTCTTCCCTTGGGGCAGTCGGCCAGGGATCATAATGTGTGCTGCACCACAGCACCTGGGAATGCCTGGAAGGTTGTACCCCATGGCTGTCTCACCTGGGGCCCAAGGCCTGGCCCCCATCACATGGTGGGACAACCTACACACATCCCTGGCAGAGGCTGGGCTTTACTCAAAGCCAAACCTTTGCTCAGCTTCCTCCCTTTCCAACTCCCTGGCTCCTGGGCGAGCTACCTCCATCCGTCACTTCCACTCAGCCTCTGCTCCCAGACAGCCTGGCCCAAGACAGGCATCTGCACAACCAGCCAGGATTCAAGTGGAGGCAATGGTCCCTGCCCGCAGGCGCTTACATTGCCCTGGGGGAGAGTGAGCAGCAGGCTCATTACCAGGCTTTCCACATAGAGAACAGAGAAACATGAAAGCGCTTGTGATGGGTCCCCCCTACAGGAACCCTCATAAGCCAGGACTTCCCCAGGGAGGTGAAAACGTGCCAGGCAGAGAGGGGGTCAGCTGCCAGCTGCCAGGCTCAGAGAGGGCAGCATGAGTTAGTGCCTGTCAAGGAGCCCCGAGGGAGGTTCTCTGACCTCTATAGGGTAAGGCCCTCTGACCTCTATTGTGCTACGCGCAGACCCATCCAGAATCTTCCTTCTGTGCCTACAAGGTGACCCTAGGATAGACTCACCATGGCAGCATGGAACACACTGCTTTGTAGATATAGTGACCACCACACTGAATTTGTCCTTCTCCACGGATGGCTTTGTCTCCTCACTGACTATCACCTGTGTAGTTGGGATGGAGGACAGTCACTGTCCCAGCACACAGGAATCTGAATGCTGTTGTCCCCAGCTCTCCTTCCTGCCACAGCGCACAGAGGACGAAGCCATGTACCTGACACGGTGGGCACTATAAGATGCCTCTCCCACAAGGCTGTCAGAAGCAGCCCAAGGTGACGGGGTGCTTCAGCGGAGCAGGGACCTGCTGCTTCAGGGGCTGAGTCTCAGCTTAGAAAGCAGGGAACGCTCCAGAGCTGGATGGTGGTGAAGGCACACAGGGACCTGAAGGTTCTCAGTGCTGCCAGAAAATGCTTAAGGTGGTGACTTTTATGGTATCTCTGTGTTACTACAGTATCAGGAAGACCAAGACCACTGTCCAATTGAAGCTCAGACAGGAATGTTGTGTTTCATGGTAGAAAACTAAGAAGCCATCTGAGACAGAAAGTTTAAAGGGCCTATAGCTGAGGACATAGCTCAGAGGTAAAGAGGGTGCATGGGGCCCAGGGTCCAACTCCAGCACTGTTTGGAATAAAGAGAAAGAAAAGAAAAACATCCCTCAGCACTGAAAGCTGGATGACAAGATCATCAGGTCATGGCCATTACCTGCCTGTCGGTGGCATGGAGGTCTCACCTGGCCAGGGTGCTCTGCTCTGCTCTGGTCAGCCCAGGAATCCTGCTAGGGTGATTCTTCCCACCTTCCCAGAAATAGGAAAGCCTCCTCCACCCTCGAAGCCTTCCGGGTGCGTCTCTTGTTCCTTTGCTGCCTTTATAGACAGAACTGGAAGTGACCAGAAGAACACTAGTGGATGCTCAAGGAGCCTTATGGGTGAGATCCAGGGCAGAAGCGGTGGCTGCTGACCTCTCTGAGCACCTTCATTTCCGCCTTGCCTCGGTTTGCCCAGTGACCAGCACAGGGTCCAACACAGAGGGGCAGTCAGGGAATGCTCCAGCAAGGGGAGGGAAGGAGGAAGAGAATGCAAGGATAGCTGTTTCTCCCTCCGTGCTGACCCCTGTGTGCCGACCCCTTCTTGCTTAGACCCAGGAAGTTCGCCTGAGCCTGAGAGGTCACTGCCAAAGTTGCTTGCTTTGGTCATTAAGCTGTGACCCAAGTAGGGTCACAGCCAGATGACCTGTTTCCTCACACAAGACTGTTCCCACCGAGTTACCCAAAGCCTTGACAATCCCCATGGCATCTGATGACTTTAGACCTTTCTAATTAATACTCACCGAGAATAATTGGACTTTTGTGTTTCTTTGTTTGTTTCTTTGATACCTCATGTTTGCCCAAGTAAAGTAAACTTTTCAGAGATATGAAGCAGAGTAGAAGAGCTTGCTTTTATACCCTAGTACGTACAGGAGGGTGCCCGTGTCCCCACCAGGCTCGTTTAAGTAACAAATTGGAGTTTTATGAGTCTACTTTATTTCCCAAAACTGCCTCCCCCGTGTTGGGATAAAAGAAAACTCAGATAATTATGGGGACAGCCAAGTTCTGGCCCTGTGACATTATCCATTTAATCTTCACACACCTGCAGGGGATCTTATCTACGTCATTACTGGTGAGGTAGCCATGCCCAGGAACTGAGAAACTGGTCCATGGTTGCTGATGTGTAGGCAGCTCAATGATGCCTAATACATCCTTAAAGAAGGTTTGCTGAATGAATGAATGAGCTCCTATTTATTTGTCTACAATATTTATACTCTTGCTCCTTTATTCTATTACTGGAATTTTTTTTTTCCACTGCCAGACAGCAAACCCAGGGCCTTATGCATGTTGGGAAGCAAGCCCTGTGCCGATGAACTACACTGTGGCCCTTGTCATTTTTGTAAGACGCTCAGCCCCAACCACTAGGGAGCCAGTGTAGTTGAGCAGGAAAGAAAAGCGCCTAAGAAGGGAAAAGAATAAGCAAGGTTATTCTTGCTTTATTCATCGGGCTTTGTTAATCACTCAAGCAGATGGAGGTAAGGAGGCAAGAAGAGGGCTCAACAATTAATCGCGTAATTTGTGTTTCAAATACTGAAACAGTGAGACATAGAGGAGAGCCAGGATTACAAGTGGCCAAGCAGGCTGCTCTGGTCACTACACATAAGGACCCGACGCTTTCTTAAGGTCACTCTGCAACAGCTGCGCTCATCCAGCTTGAGTTCTCCCAACAACAGGCTAGAGTCTGACCCAGAGGGGAGCTCTGGGAAGGTCCCAGAGCCTCTGCAGGGAGAAGCTGTCCTGGCGACAGCGCTGTCGTCATTGACAACTGCACCCTCCTTCCCAGGAGCCAGGGTGACAATCATGAGCCACCTAGAGGACCTAGCCCAGGTGTCCCCTCAGGACTCAGTATCTATATCCCTGGCCTCAGCAAGTCTTGGAAAGATACCTCTACTACAGGAGCTGCTGAGCTTGGTGACACAGGTCTCCAAACCCAGTGCCATAGTTTGGCAGGGATCGGCCACCCTGTGGTCATGCTTGGGTCTGTCTCTAAAGCTGGGGGCGATGGTGCCAGTGCTTTTGCTTTGTCCTCATCGCATAAGGCGAGTGCTTTCTGTTCCACTCTGGATGTTGTCCAGCTAGGTAGTGAAAGGTTGTGCAAACACGATCACTCGGCTCCGGGTCATTAATAATCTGCTAGGTAGAGTGGGCTCCATTCCAACTGATTTTTGAAAATGTCAAATATCTCTGAGGAGAGATCAAAGTCCCAGAATGGTTGGCACCAAAGCATGAGGTCTTTGCCACCCCTGGAGCTGTCCCCGTCACTTAGGAGATGGATCTGTGTGGTCTAGTCCAACACACTTGCCTCTCTGGGGGAATGAGCCAGAGGTCCTGCAGCAGTCCCGAGAGGGAGGGCGGTGTCCCAACCCAGTGCTTACATAGCTTCTGTGAGGTCCTTGTGAGCCAGTGGAGGCTGTGACGGCGCGGGGCCCAGGCAAGGCCAGAATGTCTTAAGAAGTAGACCTCACACGCTCCCTGCCATGCTGTCCTTCTTAACACTTTTAGTTCAAATATCCTGAAACACATCACACAAGTAAACTTTAGGGGGACACATGGAAGGTGGCCAGTACTCAAAACTCAAACTTTGGGGACAGAAAATGGACTCATACACCTGTTGCTGGCCTGCAGCAGTGAGCAGGTTCACCTCTTCCACATCTTGTTACAGTAAGTGGGATTTAAGGACTCATCGTAACAAATTTTGTGTTTCAAATTGTAAATACAGAGCACCTTCGGTCTGCAGGCTTTCAGCTTCTGGAGCGGACCTCCCATCAGAAATTCCCAGATGGGCCAGGCACAGTGGTGTGTGCCTGTGATCCCAGCTCTAATGAGGTTGAGGGAGGAGGGCCACAAATTCTAGGCCTGGGGCCCAGCAGGATTGCTCAGTGGTCTAAAGAGCCTCCTTAGGAAAGCTTGGGTGGCTGCAGGGACCACTGTTCGATCCTTGGCACCACATGCTGCTCCAGCCCTGCCCTCAGGGCAGGCTGAGCTGGCCATAAAAATAAATAAACAAACAAACAAAAGTTCTGAAACAAGAAAAAAAATTCTAGGCCCACCCGGCAACTCAGCAATGGGGGAGACCCCCACACAAAAGAAAAATGGCAAGGGGTACTTCCAAGTGGTACAGTGTGTGGCTGGCATAGGCAAGGCGCTGGGTTCATCCCCAGTTGAGAAAAATAAAAAACCCTGTGCTCTTTTCTCCAAAGAGCACATGCTCAGCCATGGTCAAACCATGCTGCTCCCCTGCATGCGGAGCTGCACAGGGCACAGCTGACCCGGTCCATTCCTGCCTGAAGACTGGCAGCCACGGCCCCGTGGAGGGTTCCCTGATACTGCCTGTGCATGGCTGCTCCAGCCCTGTCCTCCTGCACTGAGTCTGTGTTGTATACACACCAGCCAGAGCCACTGGGGCTGGGAGGGTCGGTCGCTCTGCTCTCTGCTGTCCAAAGATTCCTATGGCATTGCATTACAGTGTGCTGTTGTGTGTCGCAGGGTGGCCGTAGATGTCAGTAATGTGATGCACATTTCCAAAAACTACAAGAAAAGAGGCTGAGCACTTTTGCACGGAGCAATAATACATGTCTGAGGAGATACATTTAATCTGACTTACACATCATATTATGTATCAAAACATTACATGGTACCCTCTGATAATTTTTGTAAAAACATCCAATTACAAATACACTGGGATGTAAGAACCCTAAACTTTAAAAATAAAGAATACATATTTGACATCTTAAAGTTTTTAAAAAGCAAAACAAAAATAACATTTGTTTTCAAAGTTATTTTTAGTATTCAACTTAGTATTTTATTTTAACAAATAACATTTTTTCCCCTGTCTCTAAATCTACCTAAGGCATCAGTGGATGAAAATTTAAAATAATGCCCCTCCTCCTCCTGCTCCTCCTCCTCATCCTCTTCCTCCTCCTCCTCCTCCTCCTCCTCCGGTGGCCTAGTGCACTCTCAGCTCGTGCCAAAGCAGTCTCTAAGGATCAAGCCCACAGCCGGGGCCGGATCTCAGTGTACAATGCTGCCTCCCCTGGACCGGGTTCTGAGTCCCCTCCCCAGCACCAAAAGGGAAAGAAAAGAACAGAGATAGCCTTGGTGGCACTAACGGAACCATTCTCATCTCTTCTCCGATAACTTTAATATTTTTTAATTGCTGATGAGCTCAAATACTACTGCAAAAACTTCAAGCAACAGAGGGGACAGGAGAGAGGGGTGGCCGAGACCCTGAGGGAGCCAGGCGCTGGCTCAGCAGAGCTCCTCCACTCGTGCTTCCACCCAAGATGCCCAGTTCACTTATGGTTGGCCTAAAGTTTTCAATAGTCCCGTGAGCCATAAAAGTCTTAGAGTTAACACAGCTTGTGGTTTTGCCCCGTAAAAAAAAAAACTACAAACGAGATAGTTGCTCTATTTTTCAGCTTTGTTCCTAATAAAAAGAGAGATGAGGCTTAGAGAAAATGTTGAGACTGTCCACAAATCCCAGAGCAGACAGCACACTGCGCAGCTGCCCGACAGTGTCGTTCTTTTTCTCTTTGCAAGGAGAAAATGGACTCAGATGGGCAAGGATGCAGCTGCCGTGCTGCAGGCGTTTGTACCAGGGAGGCCTCGTGTGTGTCTGTCGCACTCAGCCACGCACCTCAGGACCAGGAAGGAGCACAAGAGGAGTTGGTTGGGAGCTGGGCGAGGTCCCAGTGGCCAGTTCCCTGCACTCCAGGAGCTGCTGTCCAGTACTGTTGCCACTGATCTTGCACAAGTCCTAGGACAGCGAGGGACAGGTGGCCGCGCTGGTGGTAGCAAAGAAAGCGGTGCTGCCTCCTCCGGATCCTTTCTGGGAGGGAATCTCAGCAGACAAAGTCCAAGAAGAATATGGAAAATGACACATTCAACTCCAGGCAGCGGGGAGTGACCGAGCTTGCATTGAAGCTTCAGGCCTTTACTCCCTTCCTCCGAGGCTAAGGAGAGAACTGTCATTGGTTGGGTGTTTTCTGTGTTCAGGCACTTGCCCGTTTCTTAAGCCAATTTCCACAGTGTATCCCCACGTGCAGAGAGACTCCAGACTCAGAGTAGAAAGCTTGCCCAGACAGGAAGAGAGAGCTGGGTCACAAAGGCTGTGGCCTCCTATTTCATTGCTTCCTCAACCTAGACATTTTAGGGTAACATTTTCCGGACTCCCGTCTCTCGGGAGTTATTCCTATTCACCCCCACTCCCCCGTTCCTATTCCCAATTACTGTCTTCCAACAATTTTTCCTACTCAACCACTGTTGTTCCTTAGAATTCATTCTATGGCATCAGGGGTATGAATTTGGTGTGTTTGATCGCTAGCGATTCCTTTAAATCATCTTAGAGGCTCCATTGAGTCTCGGTGGGAGACAGGAGCTTGCAGAGACCACCCTGGACTATCCCTCGGAAACCTACCTGACACCTCAGTATGGCCCATGCCTGATCAAGGACACCTGGTAAGGCCACACCCGGGCTGCTGGCCCTGGGGAAAGATGTCATTAAATGACAATGCTATACTATCATATGTATACGGTTGCAGGGCTTGAAGGCTCAGCCCCAGAGCGCTGCCTGCCCAGCTCCTGTCCCTCTCCCTAAGCCTGAACATAGTGCAACAGGCCTACCCTGCAAGTGGCAGTGAGGCCACATGTGCCCAGTATTGCTCAGGGCTTGAGGGGTTTGGGGGACTGGACAGGCATGAAGGTGTTGGATTTATGAGATGACCCAGGACAGGCTCAGTGGGGCCAGGTTAGGTGAGCTTGCCTGCCTTCCCCCATGCACCACAGGGAGAAGCGCCCTCAGGCTGTGCTCCCCAGGCTCTACCCAATGCTCCCTGGGATGCAGGATCAGTGAGTGACCCGTATGTACTATAGATTATCCAAGGCAGGACAGGGTGGCTATCATGGAGGCCTAGCAGGTCTGGAGAAAAGCCAGCTTCACACGATCCCAATCATCTTTACCACCAGAGGGACGCAGAAGTCATGCTTCAAAGACCCCCTGAGATCAGGACATTCTCTTCATTCTGTTGACAGACAGCAGAGAAAGGAGGGAGGGAGAGGATGGTTTAACCTCAGAGGCTCTGCACAACAGAGGTGAGGCCTTGTGATATTGCCCTCTGGGTTCTGAGCACCATGGCAGGGATGAAAAATGACACTCATGTATGTCCCTCCAAGTGAAACAGGCCAGGAATCTAAAAGATGAACTGGAAAACCAGGAAACAAGCTAGATAAGGCTAAATTCCTTTCCTAAGTGTTGGAATAAGAACACCTGGGGAAGCCGGGCGTGGTGGTTCACGCTTGTAATCCCAGAATTTGGGAGGCTGAGGCAGGAGGATTGGTGTGAGTACGAGACCAGCCTGGGCTACAAAAGTGAGCTCAAGGCCAGCCTCAACTGCATAGCGAGACCCTGTCTAAAAAAAAAAAAAAACCACTTAGGGAGGAGATGAATGCTCCCAGCTTTGCGCCCTCCTGCCATCACCCTTTTCTCCCCCTCAAGATCACCTGCCAGGCTGGCACTTCATGGCTTGGGGACTGGCGCCATCTGCTGGCAGCCTATCACTCTTGCTAGCTAGATGACCTTTCTTATGGGAGCTCTGGAAGTAGCATATCCACAACGAGGTTTTTTTTTTTTTTTTTCTTGTTTCAGAACTTTTGTTTGTTTATTTATTTATTTATTTTTATGGCCGGCTCAGCCTGCCCTGAGGGCAGGGCTGGCGCAGCATGTGTTGCCGGAGATCAAACCGCGGTTCCTGCAGCTGCCTGCAGGCGCCTTAGACCACTGAGCCATCCTGCCGGGCCCTCACAAGGAGGTTTTTTGTTGTTGTTTTGTTTTGTTTTTTAAGTCTATGATCTTCTTCTGCATTTGGGCATTTTTAGTTCCCCAAACAGTAAAATTTGCCTAATACTCCATATCCAAATATTATTCTTCCCCTCACTCCACCCAAGTGTATGGAGGGCAGACGCGCATGTGCGCACACACACACACACACACACATATGCCCTGTATATCAGAGACCAGAAACGACTAGCAGCAATGGCTAATAATTCTAGAAAACATTAGTGGAGAAAGATGTGGATCTTTTCCAGTAAGGTGGAGACCAAACTTTGTTGGAAAACCTGTTGGTGAGTTGCATAATGAGGTCGATGAGCCCTTTGGCCTCGCGCCACCTCACATCATTAGTGGTCAGTTACACTGCTCGCTGCAAAATGACTGACTGAAGAAGGACACACACACACACACACACACACACACACACACACACACTTCTTGCTATCTTGGTCCCCAAACCAACCTGGATGGGACCAGCTGCCGAGATACCTAGAAGCCAGCCCTAGGCATATTTGAAGAGCATAGTAATTAATCAAACCAGGTGGTTCACCGATACATTCGACAAATACCTCCATCGTGTAGGCCCTGGATGCTGCCAAGAAAGCTGAGGAAAGGCCAGAAATGTCAATGCAGAACATAGACCATGTGCACGTTGTCGTTGGGGAACAGACAACAAATAAGGAAAGATGCTTTCAGATGGGGGTAGCTGTTGCGGGAGGGCAAGACAAGCAGTGGGGGAGTGTCCGTGTGAGCGTCTCCAGGTGTCCCTGGGAGAAGAGCTCCGGGAGACCCTGGGGAGGAAGAGAGAGAGGGGAAGCAGTTTCACACAGTGTTCTCTGTCAGAGATGAATGCTTCACCCAAGATGAAAACATTGTTCGAACATAAGTGAACAGTAGATTTCCAGTGGTGGTGGTTTACAGAGCAGAAGTGGATTATATATTGTATTCGATTTTGAAATTATAGAGGACCAAGACTCGGGCTATTGCAGAGAGATGATGTACCACCAAGTGGCGCTGTGGTCCAAGAAGTGGGCTGAACCCGCAGAAGCCCGGGTCCTGAAGCTCTTTAACTTCTCTCTAGGAAGGATAGTTTCTTAAAAATCCCACCTGAAATATTAACAAAGACTTCCTCTCGCCTTTTCAGGGACACGAGTTCTGTATTATACCTCTTTCCCATGCCCTGTGCCCCCCTGGCCTCTTCAAGGCCCGAGGCACCCAGATTCCCTTGGTCTCTCCCAAGAGCGCAAGACTGTGGAAGGAGACAAGCCGAGTGCCCTCTGTCTGTCCTGTTTGCACTGGAAGACTGGCAGGAATGTGCGCGCAGCTCCACGGGGAAGGTGCTGCTCCCGCCTCGTGCAGGCGCAGAGAAGATGGCAGCCACCCAGTGACCCTGTGTCATGCCTTCAGCCACACATCTCACTGCAGAGCCCAGGAAATTGACCACCATGTCCCAAAACTACCAGGGGTGCTTTCTAGATGGGACCAAGGACTCTGGGATGTGAAACAGCTAACGCATTCCCTAGCAGAATCAGAGTTTTAAACCACAAGCTGAGGCAGAACTCAGCCCTGTGGTCCAGCTGACTGCGGGTGTCTCCACAGGCGTCTGCACATGCATCTCCTGCTCCCCAAGCACTTGGTAAGGCCTGAGACGACATAGGTGTAGATACTCCACAAGTGCCAATTTACATTTACCTTTTAAATTTTATTGCAGATGGTTTCAAACATATTAAGCAAAAGGACAGTTTAATAAACTGGAATATACATACCACTTAGTTTCAACAATTATCTCTCATTTCACATTTTTTAAGCAAAAAAAAGTTCATTAACACTTAGCAGGTGTTACACTGTTCTCAGCATTTTCACAGTTGCTAATTCCTTTGGCCCACACAGGAAGCCTAAGAGACAAGTGCACTATCATCCATGGCCTTGATGGGAATAATAAAGGGCAGAGCTGTGCAGCCAGTACGCGGGCTGACCTCATGTACTCCAGAGCCCATGAGCACCTCAACCCACTACATGCATGTGCTTTTCTCAGAGTAGACCCAAGCAAGTTTTTCCTTTGAGACTGTGTCGTGTTCAGTTGCTCAGGTTGGCCTCCAGCTCCTCCTGCTTCAGCCAGCAAGCGGCAGGGGTTACAGACGCATTCTACGTGGCCTGATTTAAGGAAACATATATATTTAGTACAGGATCTACAGGGTCTCACTACACAGATCAGACTTGTAATGATCCTCCTGGTCTCAGCCTCCCAAGTGCTGGGATTACAGGCATGTGCCGCCATTCCCAGTTGAGTCTCAGCGCACCCTGGTGGTGGGGTGGGGCATAGCCCTCTGGGGATGGAGCCTAGGGCCCTGTGTCTGCCTAAGCAGGCACTTTATGGGGAATTTATTCATTTGTTTGTTTTTGTTTTTTGTCTTTTTGAGACAGGGCCTTGCTGTGCAGTTCAGGCTGGCCTTGAGCTTACTTATATGGCCCAGGCTGATCTTGAATTCTCACTGATCCTCCTGCTTCAGCCTCCCAAGTGCTGGGATTACAGGCATGTACCACCACACCCGGCTTAAAGGGTGGAAACTTTTTATTTTTATTTATTTTATTTATATATTTATTTATTTACTTACTTATGTTATGGCTGGTTCAGCCTGCCCTGGGGTTGGGGCTGGCAGCATGTGGTGCCAGGGATTGAACTGTGGTTCCTGCGGTTGCATAAGCAGGCACTTTAAACCGCTGAGCTATCTTGCTGGCCTGGAGATATTTTTTTGAACAGAACTTAGTTAAAGTCTTCTTAATACTTTAGGAAAGAGCATGATGTGTTAGCGAAGCATCACAGGGTCCTGACCTAAACAATACTCCCAGGATGGTTAAGAAGAGGAGGGCAAAAGAGCACTGCTTAGAAGCCGGAAGAGACACATTGTATGTGGCTCAGAGGGGTCTAGAAGGTATATTTTTATTCTCTATAAAGAAGGCTTTTGGAGCAACTAGAGAAGATTAAAATTAACCTGAGAAAGCTCTTGTCACAGCTGATATTAGGCAGACTTATGATTGTGGGCAGGTAGAACAGATAATATCCACAGGCTCCTGCAGTTACCACAGCCTCCAATTCTGTGTTTTGTGTTTTCAAGGTTTAAGGGTGATGGAAAGACAGTAGGAACATGACTCTCTAGACTTCAGCCATGAAGAAGAGCAAAGCCATGATGCTTCTTTGGACAAAGAGCATGAATCTGGCCTGGGACTAAGTTTTTGTTTTGATGCCTCCCTAACTCATCATGCTCTTTCCTAATGTGTTAAGAAGACTTTAATTAAACTCTGTTCAAAAAATATGCCCAGGCTGGCAAGGTAGCTCAGCGGTCTAAAGCACCTGCTCAGGCAACTGAAGAGACCATGGTTAAATCCCTGGTACCACATGCTGCTGAGAGGGGAAGATTTAGTTGTTGTTGTTGTTTTTTTTTTGTTGTTGTTGTTGTTAAGCTATTTTAGGGGGCCCGGCAGGATGGCTCAGTGGTCTAAAGTGCCTCCTTAGGAAAGCTGGGGCGGCTGCAGGGACTGCGGTTTGATCCCTGGCACCACATGCTGCACCAGCCCTGACCTCAGGGCGGGCTGAGCTGGCCATAAAAATAAATAAATAAACAAATAAAAGTTCTGAAACAAGAAAAAAAAATTCTTTAAACAAACAAACAAAAAAGATATTTTAGAAATTTTCCAAGGGAGTACACATCAGGTGTGGGTCAGGCCTGGAAAAGGTCCTAGATGGATGAGCAAGTCTAGGAAAAGTTCTAGAAACCCCTGCCAGGCCCACAGATGGAAGGCAGGTCATCAGTCTGCCGCTACAGGCATCCTCTTGTCACTCACTGGGCTACCTCCTCCCCTTGGGCTCCAGGGAGCCCAAGGCTTTGAGTTTCTGGCCTTGAGTAGGGTTTTCAGGACCGGCACTAGACCCAAAGCAGAGGCTTCCACAAGGGTGGTGGAAGAAAGCTGCTGAGAGTGGATGGGGCATATCCAGGTCAGGAACCAAGACACTGAAATTTATCCTAAGCTACTAAGGGGCTGGAGCAGAAGGGGAGCCCAGGAGAAGCCAGGTTTTAGGAGGAACAGCTGCAGGGTGATCCAAGATTGGAAGCAGGGGTTTGCTGAAGGGATTGCTCCATCAAGATTCCCTATTTGTGTATAAATCAGTAACAGTTTCCCTGCATTGTGTTGCCCTCCAATAATCTGGCTTTGAAGCCTCCCTGCTTGGATGAGGCCAGATAGCAGAATGGTCAAGCACTTTTATCTCAGCTCTGCTAAGCTCTGTGCGGTTTTGAGGAGGTTACTTAGCCAAGCCGTTCTTGTCTGTTGACCCAAGGAACTTACAGCACTTGCGCGCATAGACACAGTAAGGTGCGTGCTTAGAAGGGAGCGGCCCAGGGCAACAAGGGCCGAGGTGCTATTCCTAGCTCCTTGTGGACCTCTTCGTCTGGTGTCCACAGCTGGACTCAGCCTGTCCAAGGTGCTATAGAAGGGGTACTACAAAGCTCTTTGGGTTAGAAAATCTCAGTCTGCCTGGGACACAGCCTCTTTGGGAACACAGGAAGGTTTGAAGCCGAGATGTGACACAGTCTCTTGCACTCTGGTCCAGCTTGAGTCTGGGGTTCCAGTTCTCTTGCAGCGACGCCAGCTTTCTTCTGCTAGTCCAGGATTCCCTGGGCACTCACAGGGACTTTGCTCCCAAAGTCGGGGCTTGTGCCTCCCAGGTAGGCAGCTTCCCGTGAGGAATGTCGCACTCACCTTCTCCAACCCCACTGTTGGGCTCTTCCACAACCTGGGATGTTAGGCCCTGACGCGGCACACAGCAGCCCACAGCTCAGCTGTGGCCACGAAGGAAGGTTTGCATCAGGAGCCTAAGTGACACACAGGTCGTCTGGGTGCTGTCAGTGCCCACCACGTGCTCCACAGTGGAGGCTCAGCCCTTGCTAACCCCGCACTAGGTGAGGAATAATTCTTTCCCCAAACAGTAAGCTGGCCTGTGCTTACCCTCTGTGTATGGTTTTTTTTTTTTTTTTTAAGCTAGAATGTGCTATAGCTCTCTTTTGTGGTGCTTGATGGTCAGTAATCCATTCAGATTTATTCCACTTATTATAATCTCTTAAATTGGATTTTGGCCTCTTTGCCTCCTGTGACTCACCAAGCATTTATTTCATTGCTTGTGTTTGTAATCCCTGGAGCTTGCACTTAGTGCTAGATCGCTTCTTTGTCTCTGTGCCCTTGGGCTCCTAATGCAAACCTTCCTTGGTGGTTAGTGGATGCTCTGTGCTGCCTGGGGAATTCTCTGCTTTGACCACCGACAGGGCCTAATGGACACAGAGCCGGGGCAACACCGAGGCATCTGCAGAGGCAACACAGATCTCATAGCTTTGGTGAGGTTGCGCTTCTTTGTGAAGATGCAGCTGGCGGACGTGCTCACTGCCATCCCAGCATAGAGGAGGAGTGTGGGCTCCAGCAGCAAGCAGGGGCTGTGGGTTCCACTAGTCACCAGCCTCAGGAGCAGGGCAGGCAGCCTGCATGCCTCACCTGCTCCTCAGCAAACCAAGGGCAATAAACAGACCTGCCTTACAGGGCGGTCTTACAAATTATACAGAATTATAATTTGACCCATGTTTCCCCAGGCCATACTTAGTGTCCTCATTGTATTTTCCCAAGTGGTGACCTCAGACGTTTTCTTGCCCTTCCCCTACTCTGTGTGGCCTTTCCTCTGGAACAGCATGCCTCTCCCCATTCTGGCCCTGCCCTGGCAGGAAGCACCTTCCCTGTTTCTTCATGTTCTGGAGCCCTGTCACGATCATCCTTGCTGCCTCAGCTTTCCTGAGTGCAATGGGACAACAAGGTCATGGATGCTGACCTGGAGCCTTCAGGATCCACCAGTCTGAAGCTGTGGGACAAAGCTGAAGCCTCAGCAGCATGAACTGAACCGTGGGCTCCTGCTTTGGAAGCCGGCTCCTGAGCTCCGGGGGACCAGTTCTCTCCATTCCCACCAGCTGGTTTATTGTGCCATTCTCTGTGAGAGGAAAACTAATCACAAGAGTGATACCTTCCATAGTTCTCAGAATGCCAGCATCCTCTCCCAGCCCATTTATTCACTTACCCAACCCATGTATGTCCACCTGCTACTGCAGTGTCCCATGGTAGCTACTGAGAATGGGCTTTGGACCCCTTTGTAGGTATACAAGTCTCTGAGTGCTTAGTTTCCTAATATATAATGGCATAGTATCTTCACAGAACCCATGCATGTTATTTTGCACATTTTAAGACATTTCTAGGGGCTGGGGAGATAGTTCCATGGCACAAGTGCCTGCTGGGCAAGTGCAAGGTTGTGAGTTCAAACCCTGGTCCCGCAAAAAAAAAAAAAAAAAGACATTTCTAATTGACTTATCATATCTAATGTAATGTTAATAGTAGCTATGGTCTAAAGCGTCTGTTTAGGCAAGCTTAGGCACCACAGGGACCGTGGTTTGATCCCTGGCATCATATGCTACGCCAACCCCACCCCCAAGGCAGGCTGAGCCGGCTGTAATATAAATAAATAAAAATAAAGTTAAAAAAAACTAGATAAATGACTGTGATATTGTTTTGTTTAGGGGCCTATGACAAACAAAAAGCTGGCACATATTCAGTACAGATGCAGCAGTACAGATGGGCCTGACTATGTAATACATGTCAGTAACATTGTAACTTCTTTCTGGTACTTTTTAGCCTCTGTTGTTCAACTCCTAGAACCCTTGGCTACAGAGAGAGATTTACAGAGAGAGATTGGGTGTGGTGCACCACTGAACTCAGCCCTGGGGATCCAATGGGGAGCAGAGTAAAAGTAGACCCAGCCCCAGGGACCTCAAGACCAGAGGGGAGTGAGGGGTCATAGTGATTTTAGGGCCCTGGGAACACACTAAACTAAGCCTGGCTTCCCATGGGCTCTGGACTGGATAGCAAACAAAAGCCACAGGTCTCCTAGCTCGTGGGGGCACTCTCCCCAAAGTCTCCCTCCCACCAACACACTCCGCAGGGTACTCTGGGGTCCTGCAGGCCAGCATGGGATACTGGCTTGGCAGCTGTAGTGAGCTGGTGGCTGTCTGTGGGTGAGGCAATGAGGTGAACTCCTTTGCTTACCAGCTTTCAGCCAGAGGTAAGGGCCTGTACAGCCAGAACATTGTCTCCTGCTAGAGGCTTCTGCACCTGCTAAGACAGTGGTTCCCAACCTTTCTAATGCCGTGACCCCACAATACAGGTCCTCATGTTGTGGTGACCCCAAACCAAAAAATAATTTTGGTGGCTACTTCAGAACTGTAATTTTGCTACACTTATGACTCAGAATGTAAATACCTGATATGCATTATGTTTTCTCATTGCTACAAATCGAACAATTTAAGCATAGTGATTGATCACAAAAAATATTTAATTATATGTTGAGAAATATTTATTACTAATTCCAATAAGTAACATTTCACCATGGCATAGCATGGGTTTAAATATATATTTTCCGATGGCTTTAGGTGACCCCTGTGCTTTGGTCGTTTGACCCCCACTGGGGTCGCGACCCACAGGTTGAGAACCCCTGAGCCAGGAAGTGAAGATGGGAGTCGAGGGAGTGAAACCAAAGCGCAGGGCCCCAGGAGCTTGGTTTGTCCTGAGGCACAAGCCAGACGCACTTCTCTGGCAGTGCTGGAGTTCCCAGAAAGAAGCGTGGATGGCTTCACCCACTCCTCACGTCTTCTAAGAAGCTGCTAAGAAGCTGTTCATTTCTTCCAGTTTGCTTTTGATAAAACAGCAATAATTTGCTTTTCCTATAGAAAGAAGCAACTCCTTCTTCTCCCCTTATCGCCTTGATTGCCTCCTTATTCCCACCCTCCAACAGCTTTTTCTTCCTTTCCTCCCTCAGAAGTAAAGCAAAGTAAACGCGGTAGAAACCCTATTGCTGAAGAGGCGGCTCTTGAGACTCCAGCCTTGAACAAAGGGAAATTTGCATCTCTTCAAATCCTCCTAATTATTCATTTCCTTTCGCTCTTCCCCATCTTGAAAGTAATGATTGCTTGAGTCTGTCTTTCCCTAGACAAGAACTGGAGTAGGCACAGCTGCCAGCAGTGACTCAGCTTTATTTTTTAGAACTTTTAGTGTCCCTGAATTTTGCCCAGCTATTCCAAGGTGTGGTGGCTTTGCCTCGCAGGGAAGACCACAGAGGGAGGAGGAGCCGCAGGGTGCCCTGTGATGCTGCTGCCTTGGGATGTTTTTGTGTATAGTTTATAAATGCAAAGTCTATTGCCCACATAGGGTACTTCTGTGGTTCAGTGGCACTATAAACATTCCAAGTCAACCACGATGACCCTTACATTTTCAGTTTAGAGCTTATAATCTGGTTTCACCTGCGTCTTACGCACTGCAAAGAAAGTGACTTCATCAAGCGGCAAAGCCAAGAGTAGAATGGGATTCTGGGAAGCAGCTCTCACTTTGTCACAGAGTGGGATCCCAGGCTGGTCCTCGATCCTCACGCTGTCGCAATGATGTCATGGGTGATCCATGTTATTGTTTTTAAAAACTGTAGGTTCCGTGGTGGCTGTTATTAATTACTGTCTCTAATTCAGACTTGTCTGCTTCTGGATTGCTTCTCCAAAATGTCTCTGAATAGCCTCAAACTCAGTCTGTCCAAGCTAAAGTAGGATCTTTTCCCACTAAAATCTGTGCTTCTGCTTAGCTCTGGGCTACAGACCAAAGGGCATCCTGCACAGCAACCTCCCTCTCATTACTCCGAGAAAGAAAAAAGTGGGAACACTAGTCTTTTCTTGGGGTGCAAGCTGTGCTCCCAAAGGCCTCACCCCAAACTACTGCAGTGTGATGTTAAAGGAACTTTAAAGGCTGACCCATGAGGCTCCTGTCTCATCTCTGTCCCTGGAGGTACTCATGTCCCAAGAGTGTGATGTGATGACTAGGGCCTCCACCACTCTGCTGTGCGAGGAGCCAGGAGACCAGAGGCTGTGTGTGCCCTGGGCCATCAGTGGAGCAGTAAGGCTGAGCACAAGGCAGTTGATAAGAGCTGGTCAGCAAAGAGAAGGTGTGTGTCATGGTTTATGTCTAGTTGTCCCCCCAAAGCCTCATGCAGTCATGGGGCAGGGACTTCTTATAGATTGAGACTTGACTCATGAGTCACTGGGATTATGTGTTTTAGTACTGATCTAGAGTTTGAGACTTGATCCATGATCCCTGGGATTATGTGTTTTAAGTACTTCTGGGATTATGGGTGTAGCCTACGGTGGATAGGCTCAGGTGGAGAGCCTGAATGTAATACAAAGACAGAGAGACAGACTAGCGCTGTTGCTCTCTGCTCCCCTGGTTGGTCGGTTGCCTCTGTCACGATTGTTGCTGTTCTGCTGCCATGAACTGCTGCTTTCACCATGTGCCACTCAGCTTTGGAGCCCACCAAATACGGATTGAAACCTCCAGTAACTGTGAGCTAAATAAACCTTTCCTTCCTTCATTTTGGGTGTCGGGTATTTGTCCCAGCAACAAGAGAAAAGTAATTAAGACAGTGTGTTGTGTGCACCTGGCACATCCATGCTGGCCACCAGCACAGAAGCCAAAGGAATTAAAGTGAAATGCGTGATGCATCATGGAAAAGTGTCCGGGAAAATGGGAAGTCTTGAGGGCTGTGTCACCATGTACCTGCAGACAGGTGCTGACAGACCCAGGGGTGGTCGTTCTGAGTGGCTTGGGGCAGACGATGTCAGAACTTCAGCTGGGAAAGATGGCAGAGAAATAGGGTGGGAAATTCGAAGGCAAGAATGACAGCTCCTGCATAGCCTGGCAGTCAGAGTGCCTGTCCCCTGCCTGGTCTTCCATTCCTGCCTGTTCCCTGCTGTACTGAGTAGTTGGTCCCAGAACCCTAGAAACATATTTCCCACTGTGACCTTCCTCAGTCCAGACTTCAATTCTGTGCCGAATGCCTTCTGCCTTCCTGGGCTCCACCTCTGACGGCCTGTTGATATCCTAAGTGGCCATCATTCCCACAAGCGATTCCGTGTCTACTGATCCCAGTAATTGCTTTTCTTATTAGCTTCATCCTCCAAGAGCAATGTGTTAGTGGAAAAGTACAGAATCAAAAGCTACACGAGTAATACGCAGTCAGGTTGCCCCTGGCTCTTTGCCGACCTGATCCACGAGCCTCCCTCCACTCTCAGCTGTCTTCCTTACAACAGGAGAAAGCTACTTGGATTTGCCTGAGAGGAGCAGAGTGTGGGGCTGGGGCATATCTGAATCCTTGGAAGCTTGCTGCTTAATCGACTTGGCAAGTCTAGCAAGGCGAGGTAGATGGAGTGAATCAGCCCTTGATGCTCACTTTCCCCTCCTCCCCAGTGCACACATGCATGAGTGTGTGGACACACACACACACACACACACACACACACACCTCATTACCACAGGCCAGATCCCACAGACTATGGCTCCCAGCCCCTATGCCTCCAAGGTAGTAAGAGTGACCTAGGTTTAGACAGGCAGTAGAGCTGTTGACAGAGGCCAACCTCAGCTGTCCCACCTGCCCTGCCCGCTGGCAGCTTGCTGTAGTCACCGGGTTTCCCTGCAGCAGTACAAACCGAGGTACCCATGTATGTGCTACACTCCGTGGCACATGCAGCATGACTGTGGAAGCAGTTGTTGTTCATGGCAACTTCTTTTTTTTTGTTTGTCTTTTGAGACAGGGTCTCACTATGCAGTTGAGGCTGGCCTTGAGCTCACTTTTGTAGCCCAGGCTGGTCTCGAACTCACACCGATCCTCCTGCCTCAGCCTCCCGAGTGCTGGGATTACAGGCGTGCGCCACCACGCCCGGCCCAAAACTTTTATTTTAAAGAGTAAAAATAGCAGAAACAAAGATAGAAAAAGTAACAAGCAAGAGTACATATAGTACAGAATTTTTAAACAAGAGCAAAAACTTAACAATGGTTGGATTATGTATTTTCATCATCAAATTAAATAAACTCTTATATGAGGGAGTTGCCTTGTTTGATAGTGTGCACACACCCTACTAGGCTGATCACATTTGTTGGGCAAGTGCACTGCATTGATAAACACCTGGCAGCATCCATGCATGGGTGGACGGATAGATGGACAGGTGGGTGGGTAGATGTGTAAATGGATGGATGAATGGGTGGTAGATGGATGAATGGGTGGTAGATGGGTGGATGGAATGGGGGTGTGGTGATCCCTAATGGAAAGGCCACATTCTATGGCTTATACTCACACTGAATTTTGAGTGGGTGCCAATGGGCATGTGATTAATAAACTTCTGGCTAAAGATTGGTCCAAGTTGGGCATGGTGGCTCACACCTATAATCTCAGCACTCGGGAGGCTGAGACAGGAGGATTGGTGCTAGTTCAAGACCAACCTGGGCTACAAAAGTGAGCTCAAGGCCAGCCTCAACTGCATAGCAAGACCCTGTCTCAAAAAGACAATAAAGAAAGATAGAAAGAAAGAAAGAAAGAAAGAAAGAAAGAAAGAAAGAAAGAAAGAAAGAAAGAAAGATTGGTCCAGCCAAGCCAAGCTGTGAAGCAAAGAGTAAGGCAAGGTGCCATCACCTCTCAGGAACAGAACTTCTGAGCGCTCTTGCTCTTTGGTTGAGTGAATGCCCCAAAGAGCAAGGCTCCTTCTCTGCTCCTTGCTTAGCACTGGCAGCACTCTGCATTGCCCGGGTCTTCCTGGGGCAGAGGAGCTTGGGCCCTACCTTCACAGCAGTGGGTGGTAGTGGGTGAGGCCTGGTAGGGTGTGACTGGGCCAAAGCAAGGAAGTGGAGTAAGGAGAGGGGAAAGTGGATCCAGCACTGCATCAGATGGTTCAGATTAGACCTAGAAGGTCTCTTCCTTCACTAGAGCAAGTCCTGAGAAGGTTCCAACTAGGAGAGCAATGAAGGGTCCACACACACTGTGAAGGAGAGGAACTAGCAGAGAGCAGCAGAGGATCGAGTGACCTGCTCCCCTCCCACACATTTTGTCACATCTCTGAATTCAGAGGGCTAATGACAGGGCCTGACAGACAGCCTCCATCCATCCATCCATCCATCCATCCATTCATCCACTCACTATTTAATGTTCATTAAATGCTTCACGTATTTAAGCCATTTACTAGGCTCTTCTGGAGTGAAGACAAGGGAAGAGACAACACATAAGCCTTCACATGAACAATACTTTTAAATGATCCTAAATGCTAGGGAAGCAGAGAAACAAACAGTAAAGATCCCTGGGCCTGTATGAACCAAAAATAACTTGGTAGAAAAGTGATTTTGTGGTTCTGTAAAGTGAGATGAAAGCAATCCACAAAATGTGACATAACAAAAAAGTTTACTGTCAAGACACCAGGGCTTTTGTCCTGAACCAATGACCAGGGCCAGTGGGAGGCAGAGGCAGATCAGTCCTCTTGGGTACAGAAATGAAGGTGACTCACTCTCAAGGTCCCTTGAGGGAGACTAGAGGCTCCTGAAATTCTGTCCTGGTTACTGTTCTACCCCCCCCCCCCCAGCCCATTCTCAGCTCCTGGAGTAACCAGACCAGCTCAGCAGCACTTGGCATCCTGACTGAGCTTCCCCACCCGTGGGCTCCCGCTCTCCTGCACAGACCCTAGGATGGCCCTGTGGGTGCTCTTTGCATGAGCAGACTCCACAGAGCCCCTAGGTGTGTGCCTGAGGCTAAGCACCTGGCCCCAGGGCAGGAATAAGGATTCTGCTTTCTGCTCTGCTCTGTTTCCTTGTAGCCCTCGCTGCCTCCTACTCCCACTTAGCAAGGGAAGCTGAAGTTATTGCATTGCCAATTTACAGTGAAGGAATTAGATTTCTAATAAGGTTCAAATGGGAAATGAGTTTCTCAAGTACCAGGCTCAGCAGTTTTGAATTATAACTGAGGGAAGAGGAGTTTGAAAAGTTATTAAATTCTGTGCTTTGGTAAAGAAAGATGAACCACAAGAGATGGGTTATCCATGACTCAGCCTGCAAAATTACCCATGTGTTGGGGACTTTCTGCCCCCTCCTGTCAAGAAGAAAAGGAAGCTACCCCATGGAGTACCAGCAGCAGCCAGACATCTTCCGAAGGCAGCTGCCCTCTGCACCTGCAGAGCCAGGATCCTTTGTCTGACAACTGGCCACTCCATTCTTTGTTTCCTCAAGTAGTACAAACTCCTTATCCTAAACAAAAATATATTATCCCTTCCTACCCATTCCCTGGCCAGCCCCTGCACCCCCAACCATCCAAGCTTCTGGAGAAAACCCAGGAGGCATTAAATCTTCCAGACGCCTCCTGTATCATTCAGCGCAGTCTCAGAGGCCAGGCCTGAGGGTTCTCCTACTGTGGTTTTAGGAGGTCATCCTCGTCTCACCATAGTCTCAGCACCGTGTGCTTCCCCACTGCTTTCCCTCTTCGGGCAAGTTCTTCCCAGGCAACTCTCTACATTGGCACTTCTGCTCTTATCTTTCCTTTCCTGATAGTCCTAGAAACTGAACCCAGGGCTTTCACATTGAACTGCACCCCAGCCACCCTCCTTTTAAAAATTTTGAGTCAAGGTTTTGCTAAATCACTAACTTGCCCAGACTGGTAATGAATTTATGACCCTCTCGCCTCAGTCTCCCTGAGGGCTGGGATTATAAGCATGTCCCACCACAACTGGCTCATACCCTCTTTTTAATTGTGAAAAACATTGCTTGCATGTTAGAAAGCCAGCTCCAGTTACCTGCTGAGGGAAGAACTAGAACAATGTTCTTTGTCTTAATCTGTTTTCTGCTGTTATTAGAGAGCAGCACAGCAACTTATAAGCAACAGAAGTGTATTTGGCTTATGGACCTAGACTGAGAAGCCCCATGTCTCAGTTACTGTTCTCTCATTGCTGGGACAAGTACCCAACACCCAAACTGAAAGAAGAAAAGGTTTATTTAGCTCACGGTTAGAGGAGGTTTCAGTCCATACTCAGTTGGCTCCAAGACAAAGTAGCACATGACTGAGGGCAGCTGTTCATGGCAGCAGAAAACAGCAAACAGCGAAGAGCAGAGAGCAGTAGCAGCAGCTAACAAGCCTCTCTCTCCTCCTTACATTTGTACGCAGACTATCTGCCACAGGGCAGATATAGCACTCATACCCATAATCCCAGCATTGGATCAAGAATTCATCACAAACTCTAGAAGCCACCCCATGACTTCATGAGGCTTTTGAGGGGAGGGGACAGACAACTAGACATGAACCATAACATCCCAGAACATGGAGCCAGTGTCTGGCGTGTCTGGCCATGGGCTACATCATAACATGGCAGAAGGGCAAGTGAATGCAAGAGGGCAGAACAGGCTAAACTCCTTTCATGAGGTGCCCACTCCCCAGAGAAAAGCCAGAGTCTACTCCCAAAGGTGACACTCTTGGGACCATGTGGCCTCTTCAGGGTTCCACCACCTACCCTGTTACAATGGCAATTCAATATCTACATGAATTTGGAAGTGTCTTTCACACAATAGCACTTTTTCCCTAGAGAAGTCACCAGAGAGGGCAGGGAGCCACAGCAGGCAGGGAGCCAGGGAAGGTCCCTGCATGGAGTGGATGAGCATATAGAGGACCAGCCTGCTTTTTCTTTTTTTTTTTTTTTTTTTCTTTTTGAGACAGGGTCTCTCTATGCAGTTGAGGCTGGCCTTGAGCTCACTTTTGTAGCCCAGGCTGGTCTCGAACTCACAACGATCCTCCTGCCTCAGCCTCCCGAGTGCTGGGATTACAAGCGTGAGCCACCATGCCCGGCTGCTTTTTTTTTTTTTTTTTTTTAACGAGAACATCTCCTTGTAGGGAACCCATGGAGAGCACACTGGCCACACCGGGTCAGTGGTACATGCCAGCTGCCTGGGACCTGGAGAAGCTGCAGCTCAGTCCCCAGGAATACTGAGCATGGGTGAAGGCCTCCCACGCAGAGGCAGAGCCAGGATAATGTCGCTTGTCATCCACCCCAGCTGGCTGGCCCTGCACCCACTTGTCCAAGCCCTGGGCAGAGTGCCAGGCCCTCAAGACTGCTAGCTCCTGCCTCCACTATAGCACCTGGGGACAGACAAAGTGATTTCACTGCACAGAAGAGGAAGATGAGGCATGAGGGAAATCAAGTTACCCTAGGTGAGTTGGCTTAGAAACAGCAGAGCCAGGCTTCAAATCCCATTGTGCTCTTTTCTGTGCGGCACGGTGTACTCCTGCAATATTAAGCAAATATGACAAAAAGACGCCAAAGAAAATGAAATTCACAATGGTTTTAAGGCGTCTGACTTTCTTGATGATCAATATAATGGTCAAAATGGACGCTTCCTCTAGCCAAGACACCAGTGCTGATGGTGCCCCCTAGGGGCCCATGAAGATGGCACCCACAGGAGAGTAGTGGAGCTCACCTGAGGTTAAGGCCGGAATGCAGATGGGGTGTGTGGTGTGGGTGTGGCATATGGGATGAATATGTATGATATGAGAGCATACATGAATATATATGTGTAGGATTTGGTACATGAAAGTGTTTTATGTGACGTTTTGTGGCGTGTGGCCATAGGAAATATATATGGCATATGTAGTGTGTGCAGCATATGCCATGTAACTGTGTGGTGTGTATAAAATAGGTATGTGGTAGGTGCGGTATGCAGTATGTAGTTTGAGCACTGGGTGTGTATGTGATGTGAGAGCATGTATGGTATGTGTAGTGAGTGCAATGTGCATGAAGTGTGTGTGTGTTGTGCATGTGATACGTGTGTGCTTTGAGAGTTTTGTGTTTTGTGATGGCATGAGTATGTATAGTGTATATGTAAGTGTATGTGGTGTGTGTATGTGCTGCATTGGGTATGTGTGGCATGTGATATGTATGTAGTAGATGTGTGGTATGTTGTATCACGATTCACTAGTGGAACAGATTTATGATATATCTGTGTCTATATCATCTATATCTGTACCTGTGTGCTATGGAAAGGACTTACAAGGTAGATTTTCAATGTCTTCCTGTGGAACATGGCTGGAAGAGTGCACAAGGGCCATCTACCCTCTGGAAACCAGAAGGCTCCAGTCAGAGGTCAAAGCCTCGATCTCCCTGTAGGGTGAGTCCTGTATTATTTGTTATGGGAGATCCAAAGAGTCTACATCATAAGGCTGGACAACCAGCCCAAAAGTGGTGGTGAAGACCAGAGTTCTCCCAGAGAATCAGAAGAGAGTCTTCCTTCTTTCCCATTCCCTTTCATCCAGGCTACAAGCCTATGGCTGGCAACACCTACATCCAGGAAGGACTTCCCTCTTCAGGAAGTCCATCACCCAGACTGTACTATACCCAGACCTATGCTAAACCCACCAGCTAGGTGCAACAGTTAACTTCCACTGGTGCCTGTGTGCATGCAGTGTGTTTATAGAGAAAAGTCAGAGCGAGTGGTGAACAACTTCGGTCACTTCTGTACCAGAGCTCTCTCCCAAATGAAGCACCATTCCCCAATGTCCAGATGCACTCAGGTGGCCAGGAGGGAGGGCATTCTCGAGTCTGCCTGTAGGTTCTGAGAAGTGCTTGTGGCACTTCCAGGGTCAATTCTAAGCTGGCTGTGTCCCCAAGAAGCCTGCGGGCTCCAGTGTAGTACGCAACTTCATTGTTCAGAGAGGTGCCCAGCAAGGCTTCTACATCTGATCCCTTCAGTCTGCTGTGGATCAGCTCAGAGCTGCAGGAACAGAAGAAAAAGAAACTGGGTCATGCACTACTGGTAAAGGGCCACTGTGTTGGGTTCCTGGGGAAAAAGAGATTGGCCTCAATGCAGCCGAGTGACCCATCAGCACTCTCTGGAGGCTAATTATAAGTCATAAACCAGAATGTTGCCAGTTTTGCAACCTCCCCAGAGGACAGCAGAAAGCTGACAAAGCCCGGCTCACTGTCACACGGAGCAAACTATCCACCATACTGTGGCCCAGATTCTACAGCTAGAAATTAAGGACATCGAGTTAAACGGTTAAAATTGGACCACAACAATAGTTTACTTCACTAGCTTGGGGGTTGGTCTGTTCGGTGCTAGAGATGGAACCTAGGAGCACATGATAGGCAAGCACTCTGCCACTGAGTCACCCCTTCCTCCCCAGCCCCTCACAATATTTTGAGAGAGTTTTGTGGAATAACAGAACCCCAGAAACCTGAAGAGATCCTTTGATTGGTCCCTCTGCCTATGTAGTTCTGCACAGCTAAGGGGACAGTCCCCATTTATAGTGTTCTAGAACAGATTTCACAAATTTATTAGCCCATTTTATCAGCCTACTAAGAGATTCTTCCCCACCTAGTCTCAATGCCACATGCACTAAACTCCCACATCCTCTAAAGGCCCCTGAGAGCCCCTGAGAGCATTCCTGTTGGTGGGACCCTTGGAGCCTCCTGAAGGTGGACATTCTGTTGCTATGCTCTGGAAGACCACCCCTCCAAGGTAGAGGAGGACATCTTCTAAAGGAGAGACGGGATAATCTTAAGTTCTCTAGCAGAAAAGAGGCACCAAGGGACTGGGGAGATAGCTCTGTGGCACAAGTGCCTACCTGGCAAATGCAAGGTTGTGAGTTCGAATCCTGGTCCAGGACAAAAAAAAAGAAAGAAAGAGGCACCAAGAGGGACTTCGTGGCCACATGGTGGGCTGGCTCGTGAGGCAACTCCAGCTCTCAGAGGCATAGTCCCTCAAGGGCTTAACCATGCTTAGCCCCCCAGGGTAGGAATCGTGAAAGGGCTGTCATAGCTGGGCCAGAGACTCACCTAGGAGTGGGACCACAACACAGGCAGGAGGTAGGTTATGTCAGAAACCTGTCACTGGAGGTGCTTTACTGTTCCCAAGTCTCTACCCTAGCTCCCAGGGATGAGTAGCCTCTTCCATCTCCCAGGAGGGATATTTTGAGGGACATTTTGAACAGTGTAAAACGATAGCATTTCCTGGGGGAAGAGCGTGAGCTCCAAGAGACATTCTTCTACTCTCCCTATTCATCTTTTTTATCTAAATGCACCCTGATCCTGTCTAACCTCTTCCTTTGTTCAGAAAATGTTTATTGATCAGCCGCGACATCCTAAGGGCTGTGGGTCCATCTGGCAGCCAGATGTGCCAGGTACCGGTCCTTGTGGCCTTGACAGCCTGCAGAGCTGGGACTCTGGTTCTGCTGCCTGGCCTCCCCGTGCGCTGCTCTGTCCTCTTGCTGGGGCACCAGGCTGATTGCTGGGAGCCAGCATCTCCTGCCTGGCCATCCCTAGCTGCTTGCCACCTCCAGGCCTTTCTAAACACATGTGTGCCTGCTTCCTGTGGGTCAGAACCCTGAAGAACCCCCACCAGGCAACTTGTGCTTGGCATGGCAGTAGGTGTTAGGAAGGTGGGCAGTCCAGAGGGACCAGAGGGCCATAACTCTGGGTCATAGCTAGTCCGCTCCTGGATCAGGGATTACCTGTCTCAAGGCTGGCCTGACTCACAGTGATGAGAATTACTAAAGGCAGTCCACTCACTGCTGTAAACCAGCCCGGTGCCCACTCTCAAGCCTGCTTAGAGCTCATCCCATGGCACTGAGTCATAGTTAATTCCTAGGCTCCAATGAGATGAGAAATCTTGATGAAAATTCTTTATATCAGGAAGAGCAGGCAGTAAAAGAGGGGCCCCTGTAACAGGCCTGGGCTTCCTGGTTCTGCTACCCCTTCTCCAGCCTAACCCATCACTGTCCCAGGGAGGCCAGCACCCCCCACTATCACTCTGGTGGGAGGGGTTTGAGCCATACAGGTCACCCAGGCTGCAACAGCCCCTGGGTTTCAAGTGAAGCAGCTCATGGGACAGCGCACCCATCTGGGCTGCTTCCTTCTCCTGGTCTGTGCCTTCTGGCCAGGCCATCTTGCTTAGCATGTTTTCTAGAAAGGGGGGAGAAGACATTTTTGTTTTCTACTTCTATGAAGTATCTAGAAAAAGATGAAACTTTAAGCTTTTCTACAGTGCAGGCTTTGAATGCCCCCAGGTACAGCCCTGGGCAGACAGAAAGCGATGCCCAGGCAGAAGGCTCAGGAACTCATGCCAGACATGCGTTGTCACGTGATGGGTGTTGGGTAGATCCCAGGCAAACCCTCCTAGGGCCGTGCCCTTCGATGTCACGGTGTGATTACTTACCAAAAGACGTAAAATGCCTGGGGAGTCTGCCCACCTGAAGAGAAGTGCTGGCTGCTTTGCCTTACTCTCATCTGTTTCTTAGAAACAATTTTTTTTTTTTTTTTTTTTTTTTAAATGAGGTTTCTCTAAGTCACTCATTTGGCTGGACTCAAACTTGTGATCCTTCTGCCTCGGCCTCCAGGGAGCTGGTACTACAGGTGTGCACCATCACTCAGCTATATTTGTTTTTTTAAAAATAATGAACAGTCCAGCAGCCAACATGTGAATTCCTACCCACTAGTGTTAGGACCCCGGCCAGAGGAGGCATCAGTGTCTTTGGCCTTTCCACAGGACAGGCAAGCCAGAGGGCCTCTGTGTGACCGGGTTTCCTTGGCTTTTATGCCCAATGAAGCAAAGGTGCAGTGTAGTGTGATCCTGAAGCCGAAGCCTTCCAGCCCCCATTACCTACCTGCTGGCTTCACCGCAGTGCTGGGTGTCCTGGATGATCTGATGGCGCTGTGTCCCCACTCCCGTTCCCCCTTAGAGGACCCTTGGTCATCCATCAGTAATGAAGGAGGAGAGGCCGCTGAGCCTCCAACCCCTCCTCCAGCTTAGTCACCCCTCAAGATGTGCGCACACAGCCGCCTCCTCAGAATGAAACGAGGCAGGAATACGGAATTTATTGCTGCAGCCCTGCTCACTACCTGACCCCTTCAGGTTCCTTTTTGCTCAGCCTAATGAATTGTTCTTAATTCTCATCCTCCCACTCAAAAACGTTCACATTTGTGTTCCTCTCATCATTTCCAATAAAAGCTAGGCTTATTTTCCCGAGCTACGTTTCTCCTATTGTTTGCTGTCATCCCTGAGCATTCTGTCAGGTCAGAAGTGCTTCTACTTTGCAGAACAAAAGGATCCTGGTTCTCATGGAGGCTAAATTGTTGGCTCAGCCATAAAGGGATCTTGAATTGCAGTTTTAATTTTGCTTGCTTAACCATTTGTGGTGTTTTGTGACAGCATGAATATTTTATTTTGGGCTGGCAAGATGGCTCAGTGGTCTAAAGAGCCTGCTTAGGCAAGCTTAGGCAACCGCAGAGACCATGGTTCAATCCCCAGCACCACATGCTGCGTCAGCCCCACCCACAGGGCAGGCTGAGCTGGCCATAATACAAAAAAAAGATTTTTTTTTTTAAATCGCAGGGCACCTGCCTATAATCCCAGGTATCTGGAAAGGTAAAGAAGGAGGGTTGTAAGTTCTAACACAGCCTAGGCTGCTATGAAAGACTTTGTCTAGAAATAAAATAGGAAAAGAGTCAGAGAAGTACCTAAGCAGTAGAATACCTCTGAATTTAATCCATGGTGTCATAAATAAATGTATCAAGTTTTTACACTAGTTAAAACAAGAGTATCCAGAAATAGCTCAATTCCTTCAGTGAGCACTGGCTGAGAAAAGGAGACTATCCCTGTGCCCCAGAGCTGATAGCAATACACACTGTCAAAGACTATGAACAGCAGCACTGCTACATATTTTTAAAAATCAATGTAGATAACCTTATCTTACTTTTGTACTTATTTAGGTATTTGAACTATAAGGAAACAAGACTGCTAAGTGGTACACCAAGCCACTTTACAATGTATTACTTAGATGATATAGATATGTGTGTATAAGAGAATAATAGCTTCTAATTTTTTCCACATCCATAATGTTTGTGTGTGTGACACTTCCACTGTTTACACAGTAGCCTTATCATTCCTTGAGACTGAACAACGGTGACCAACCCTGTCTTACAGGGCCCTGAAGACCGCAGCTTTCTTGATTGTAAAGAGTCAACCTCAGAGCTACATTGGAATTATTTGGGAGCGTTCAGGTCTCCACACTCAGGGTAAACCCTGAACCACAGTTAGAACTTATGTGGGTGAGGCCAATGCCAGTACATTATCTTTTAATCAGGTGACTTTAATTCCTACCATAAGCATTTAAGTTCATGATTAATGTTAGTATAGCAAAGAAATGTGGTCCCTCTCTATGTGCTTGAAGGGAGGGGAAAATCCTAACTACACCTGAGCAATGTGTTAGAATTCTCAGAGCATGTAGATTGTTCACCAGACATTGCCAGTGACATCTCTGGTAGGCGAGGAACTTTCTCAATGAGCATCTTCCTGCGTGCACGCGCGCGCGCACACACACACACACATTCACACAGAGCAAGCTCCTCCTCTGTTCCTAAGAATTTACTTAGCCTGTTGACTTAGCCACTCCATCTGGGTCGGGTCACAATCCAGAGGTGAATAAAGGCCTCACACAAGTTGTGCTTTCACTGATGTCAACAGAAGACTGAGAAATGAATCTTTATTTTTAAATCTTTTTGTTCTTTTATTAATATTAATGAGAAAGAAATAGCAATGAGACAGTTTCACGACAGGTTAGTAGGACAGTTACAATTAATACATTGCATATTGTTATCTACATAGTAGCTGTTCAGAGTATAAGATGCCCACATGATATCTTGTTTAAATACTATTAGTCCAAGCCAGGCGTAGTGGCTCACGCCTGTAATCCCAGCACTTGGGAGGCTGAGGCAGGAGGATTGGTGTGAGTTCAAGACCAGCCTGGGCTATAAAAGTGAGTTCAAAGCCAGCCTGAACTGCATAGCGAGACCTTGTCTCAAAAAGACAAAAAAAATAAAAAAGTAAACACTATTAGTACAAATCTTTCTTCTCATTGAACAAAGAGAAAGTAGCTGTATATATAGTTCAATAGTCCATAATAGTAATGTTATCAGTACAACTGGCAATATCGAAGACTATTGACTTGAGCCTTTTATACCTGAGAATATTAATATGGCTTTCTTTTTTATACCTCATGGTTAGACTTTTCTGATGGATTGTTAAGATAAAGCAAGACCT
>PVJA010013791.1:0-48795 GCA_004027025.1 Myocastor coypus | reverse complement strand
ATATATATATATATATATATATATATATATATATGTGTGTGTGTGTGTGTGTGTGTGTGTGTGTGTGTGTGTGTGTGTGTGTGTTTGTGTGTGTGTTTCAGTACCCGGGATTGAATTCAGGACTGTGCACTTGCCAGGCAGTTGCTTATTCTACTGTGCTATCTCCCTAACCTTTTTCAGTATTTTTTGTTTTCCCCCTGTATTGTCCAAAACCAAGAGTTTATTTGCATCATTACAATGCACTCCTCAATTTTATTACCATTTTCAATCTTTGCAAATGGCTTGTAGATCTTCCCATACCATAACTTCCCTTTAAAATTTAAATTCTCAGGACAATTACATACATATTCCAAAACACTTAGAATTCATAATGTTATGTGTTCTCAAAGGACGCTTGTGTAATATTTAAGAGCAGAGGCTCATAGATACAAATCTTCTCTAGAGTCTTGGGCTCCATTTGAGTTTGTTCCTAGTACTTAATCTGCTTCATTTCCAGTTATGACTGAGAGTAACTGGAAATTGCAAGTAAAAAGTACTCCTGGGCCTATCACTCTGACAATTAGTCAGTCCCACTTGTTTCTAAACTAGCAATGCTTATTTCTCCAAGAGAATGTGATCTAAGAGAAAAACCCTTTGTAATGGTTCGTTTAGACCATTGCACTGCTCCCCTTACAAATATAAAGGGTCATTAAAATGTAGAAGACTTTTGTCAGATTATTTAGTTCTCAGCGAAAAAAAGCAAGCACCCATAGCTGGTGGAAATTAACAACTTGTTTCCATACCAGCAAACATGTCAGTTCTTCTCCATAATTCAACTAAAACATCATAACTAGTCAAAATAGATTTACACTCAAGATCAAGTCAAGAAGGTCACATGTATTCCCCTGGAAAGCCCTCTCCTCAGCTACAATTTGCTGCATGACTTCATGGACAGCCATACATTACACATCACATTTTGACTTTCCTTTCATGACTTGGGGACAGAAAGACATGATCAGCAAAAGAAGATGTCTTTTTTAGTCATTCAGAGCAGGAACAGTTGAATTTGGTTTCATTTATACTTAATTGCACATTTTGAGTGATTCAGTTTTGGCAAAATCCAAAGCATATTTTGCAAATCGCTTTTCCTATTAAATGCTAAAACCCCTTATTTTTAAAAGGAAATGTAATCCATATGTTTGGAATTTGTTTACATTAATATATATATATATATATATATATATATATATATATATATATGTATATATATATATATATATTCCCAGAAGCAGCTTTTGGCACCATTTTGCAAACCCCTTCAAAAACTGAGAAGTCATGTATTGCCAAAGGCTAATGAGAACAAATCAATAAATGTTAGAAATATTGATTTTATGACCCCTTATGGTCTAACCCCTGAAAGACATACCTTCTGGGTTTTAATCATCCCTTGTGGAGAGAAGGCCACCTTTTGTTACATCAATCAATATTGAGAATTTATCAATTATTTGTTTATTAAAATTAAATCCAATATTGTCAAGGTCAACCGTGGATTCATTTAAAATGAGAAAATTTTTCACAGTCAAAAATATTCCATTTGGAAGCCACGTAAATACCTCGGTGGAATAAATGCTTGCCTGGCAAGCACAATGTCCTGAATTCAATCCCTAGTACACCACCAAAGAAACCCAAAATCCCACCTGATCATAAGACCAAGAGGAGATAAGTCCCGAAATATTCCTTTACAATTGAGGCTGAATATAAAAACAAATTTATCTGGGCCTAGTACCATGAAATTGTCAATGACTTAGGATAAGAGTAGATTAACACTTTCTGACAAGGACCAGGAAGTGAATGAATATTTTAGGCTCTGCACATCACGTGGCATTTATCACAGTTGCTCAATTTCATCACTGTGCTGCAAAAGCTGTAATAGACAATATATGAATGAATAAGTGTGCTGGTGTACCAATAAAACTTTATTAATGCTATAAAAACTGATTGAAGAAAAGATTCGGCATAACCCCCCTGTGAAACTGCCAAGGAGAATACACAGTTCTACTTAATAAACTGCAAAATTTGGGTTGCATTTGAAATAGTTGGATTTATTAGTTTTTCCTTTTGGGCTGGCTAAGCCCACCTTGGGTGTGGGGCTGGCACAGCATGTGGTGCTGGGGATCCAACCGCAGTACCCTGCACTGCCTAAGTCTGCCTAAGCAGGTGCTTTAGATTGCTGAGCCATCTCACCAGCCCGGAATAGTTGCCTTTAAATGCTGAAGGACAATAAGCAATTTTTCATTCCTCCACCTACCATTTGCATTCATTTTTTTAATATACAACTGCTTGTTTTCTACTGGCGTATGTTTATAATACATAACAACTACATATATTTTGAGGAATTGGTACATATACATTCTACATCTGAATCGTTTTACTTTCCCTTACTTTCCTTACCCTCCCTTCTATTCACTTCCATCTCCACAAAGTCTGCTCCACTGTTTCTATCATCTCTCATTAATTTTACTCCGTAAATTATATATATATAGAATCTATATTTTAATTTAATATATAAAATAAATATATATAAAGATATAAATAAATATTTAACAATATATAAAACAAATATATTTAATTTATATATTTATATATAATTTATATTTTAACATCATATATAATTTACATTTTTACTCTTTAAAAAATTGATGTTTGGGGCCCAGCGGGATGGCTCAGTGGTCTAAAGCGCCTGCTTGGGAAAGCTTGGGCGGCTTCAGGGACCACGGTTCGATCCCTGGCACCACATGCTGTGCCAGCCCTGCCCTCGGGGCAGGCTGAGCCGGCCATAAAAATGAGTGAATAAACAAACAAAGGTTCTGAAACAAGAAAAATAAATAAATAAATAAAAATAAAAATAAAATAAAATAAATAAAAAATTGATGTTTGAGGTTCTTATATGAGAGAAAGATTTAATTTTAATAAACAAGGAATTGATAAATTCTCAGATTCTGGGTTGTTTGCTTGTCTGCCTATTTACTTAACAAATCATTTACAAAATTTAATTTGGTCAAGTAGCTGGTAAGTTTAAACAAAGTAAAACTTTGCTACACAGCAAGAACTTTGTCCCATAAAAGATCTGTTCAATATGGATTGGTGTAACAAAAGTGATATTTAACTTTCTATGATTAATTATTTTCACTTAGCATTATACTTTGAAATTGATTGTATATATAATACATATATACACATATATATATACATATATATACATATATATATATATATATATATATATATATATATTACCTTCCTTGTCCACTCATCTGTAGATGGGCACATGTGCCACTTTCCAAATTTAGCTGCTGGGAATTGTGCTGCTATGAGCATGAGTGTCTGTATCAATCTAATATGGTGTTTTAAAATACTTTAGGAACATACCCAGAAGCAGAACAGCTGAGTCAAGTGCAGCCTTTAGTTTTTACTTTTTTGAGGATTCTCCACACTGATTTCCATAGTGGTTGTACTCATTTAAATCGATACCAACAATGTAGAAGAGTTCCTTTTTTTCCCCCTACAACCTCACCACCATTTGTTCTCCTTTGAGTCCTTGATGATAGTAGTTTTGCTTAAAGTAAATTGGAATTTCCATGGTGTTTTGATGTTCATTTATGTAATGATCAAAAATGCTAAATATTTTCTTTCCTTTCTTTTTTATTTTAAGACATGGTCTACAGGATTACAGGATCTAACTACATTGATTGCACTCACAGTGATCCACCTGTGTTCAGCCTCCCAAGTACTGGGATTATAGGTGCCCCACAATGCCCAGCTCAGTGTGTCCCAGGGATAGGTCCAGTATGGCATGCAAGGTATCGAACCCTGGATGCTGCGAAGCACTATTTTCTTGTACTTATTGACCATCTGTAGTTATTCTTCTGAGAAGTCTCTTTTAATTTCAAAAGCATATGGTAAAGAAAAATAATCCTTCAGCAATGATGCCTGGGAACCTGCTTATCTATGCAAAGAAGACTGATTCTAGATCCATATCTGCCACCCTATAGTAATGTCAAATCAAAGTGGATCAAAGATTTAAATATGCAGACATAGGCAATGTCAGATTACAACAGAATAATAATTGCAACAGAAGTAATATCAGAATTAACAAGTGGGGCTATATCAAAGTAAAAAGCTCCCATACATCAAAAGAAATAAGAGAGCAGCAAAGTAGGCAATAGTTTGACAGATAGTCCATTAATATCTAGACTATATAAAATATTATTTGTATTACTGAGACTTGTTTTGAAACCTAAAGAATTTGTGAAGAAATTAAAGCTATCCTTTACATCCAGACACATTGATTTGGAGCATAAAGACATCCATACAAATGTAATCCTCCTGACGTTGGCAAAATTCCAGCCTATTGTCCATATTTACCCCTTGCATTAGGGGAAGCCTGGTCTTGATGATGACAAACATTATTGAAACATTTGAGAAACAACTATTATGTGCTGGCATAAACTATTGCTTTCACTACTATGAATCTGATATGGTTAGCTTGCCTTTAACATACTTTTAATATTATTTATATTTAAATTACTTATATTGTTTATTAAGCATACTTATACTGCCTATGCATATTATTAAAGGTGCATAATATTGTTTATATCAAAAGCATTTTGTTTATTCAATACCTTGTAGTGGTTTATCATCAATGACTGTGCACTTGAACCTTAGACATATTTAAATGAGTATGTTAAGATTGTATAGCATAATGGCTGACAGGATAAGCAGTGGAGGGGGGCCAAGCTTAATCAAATATCTAATCTGCCACTTAGTAGTTGTGTGACATTGGAAATATGTGAATACCAATGTTAATGTATTTCTTTTCACTTATGCTAGTGAAATGCTCAATTTTGAGCCAGGCGTGGTGGCACACGCCTGTAATCCCAGCACTCGGGAGGCTGAGGCAGGAGGATTGGTGTGAGTTCGAGACCAGCCTAGGCTACAAAAGTGAGTTCAAGGCCAGCCTGAACTGCATAGTGAGACCCTGTTTCAAAAAGCCAAAAAAAAAAATGCTCAATTTTTATTGGTGCATATAGCTCTGAATAAAATACAAAATAAATGCTAATGTTAGCAATTGTATCTACATCCTCAACATTCAGCCAATAAGAAAAAAGATATATTCTTCAGCAATTCTGTTACCTGAAGTTTTTTAAACTTTATTTATTTATTTATTCATTCATTCATTCATTTACTTATTTGTGTTATGGCTGGCACAGCATGTGGTCCTTGGGATCGAAGTATGGTCCCTGAAGTTGCCAAAGCAGGCGCTTTAGACTGCTGAGCTATCTTGCCGGCCCATTACCGTAAGTTTTATAGGATGAACTTATATGTGGAGTTTTTAAATTGTATGTGGCCTCTGTATTTTAATATATTTGATAATTTTGCTGTCATCTGTCATCTCTTCACTCAGCTGTCATCTCTTCAAAATTTTCATTTCACTTTCTCTTTTCTTGCTTTGAGACGCAAAGTAAACATATATTAAACACTACCACTATCTTCATTCTTATGAATTTTTCAAGGCCAATCAGATAGCTCAACAAATTAAAGTTTCTGCTTAGGCAAGGTGCAGGAACCAGGGTTCAATCTCCTACCTGCCATGCAGGCCCTAGCCCCGGAGTACGCTGAGAGGGTGACTGAGCCTGGGCATGGTGGCACGCATCAGCATTTGGGAGGCTGAGAACAGGAGGATCACTATGAGTCTGATCTATGTAGTAAGACCCTGCAGACCCTGTACTAAATACACAAAAACTTTCTTTTTCATGTATGGTCTCTGTAACTCATTTTATGCTCTGAGTTTATTCTCAATCTACAGTTGATCTTGTTATTTTCTATTCTTTTATTCTTTTTATATTTTAAAGAGAGCAAAATTAGAACTTTTTTAAAGATTTTATTTTATTTTTTTAAAGATTTTATTTTATTTTTCTTAAATCTCATTTATTTATTTGTGTTATGGCCAGCTCAGCCCGCCCTGGGATGAGGTGGCACAACATGTGGTGCCAGGGATCGAGCAGTGGTCCCAATACTTGCCTGAACTTCCCTAGGCAGGCAATTTAGACTGCTGAGTCATCTCACTAGCCCACAAATTATAATTAAATCAGAAAAAATTACAAGTAATACAGATTTTCATCTTAAAAGTAATATGAATTTTATACTATTTGTTTTAATATATAATGTTGCCTTACAACCATTTATTCATACTACCATAAGTATGCATGTAAAATTCAAAGAAGAAAAAGAAAGAAATGTATAAGAAAATAAGAAGAAAAATATACAAACAATTGAAAAAAAGGAGATGAAACAAAGCATTAATTGCTTCTTTCCATAGACCAGAAGAAATTCACAGAACAGTTGTCAAGAGCATCTTGCTTACATAGATAAATCTCTTTCCCCCAGTCCCTCTCTTGTCCTCAACTCAGTAACTCTTTTATTTTGAGTAAGTTCATTGCCACTTACTAGTGTCCATTGTTTCCTTCAGATACCATTTTTCTGCTTCAGGTTTTCACATAAAGGAGACAATACAGTGTTTTCACATGCTGGCATAATTTGTTTCACTTAAGAGTATGTTCTCTAGTTGCATCCATTTACACACAAAAGACTCAAACTTATCCTGTTTTATAGCTGAATAATATTCCATTGTCTAAAAATGCCACATCTTCCTTACCCATTCTTCAGGTGATGGGCATCTGTGTTGTTTCCAGGATTTAGCTATAACAAATTCCACTGTTATAAACATGGGTGCACAAATGGCACTGTGGTATGAGGTTTTCAGTTCTGGAAAAATACCCAGAAGGGGAATAGGGTCTCTAATCATAGCTTTTGAAGGAATCTCCACACTGATTTCCACAGAGGTTGTAATAGTCTGAGCTCCTGCAAATAGTACCAAAGGGTCCCTTTTTCTCCACAGCCTCTCCAGCATTTGTTATTAGCTGAATTGTTGATGTTAGCCATTCTTTCTGGGGTGAGATGGAATCTCAGTGTTGTTTTCATTTGCATTTCTCAAATGACCAGTGGTGCTGAACACTTTTTCATATACTTACTTGCCAATGATATTTCTTTCTCTGAGAAGTGTATATTCATTTCAGATGCCCATTTTTGTATTGAGTCTTTGAATTTGGGGGCCTGAATTTTTAATCCTTTGTATGTTCTTGATAGAATAAAAAAGCCCCAAAACAATACTTGTAACTCATTGGACAATATGGGTTTGTTTATTTGTTTGTTTGGGGTTTTTTTGTTTTTTTTTTTTGTTGTTGTTTGTTTGTTTTTTTACTCATAATGCAGAGAATTCAGTCCATGGTTAGTTGACTCCAAGGCAAAACAGCATGATGGAAGCACAAGGTAGAGAATAGCTCTTCTACTCATGTAGCCAGGAAGGAGAGAAGGGGAGACAGAGAGATAGAGACAGAGAGACAGAGACAGAGAGAGGCAGAGAGACAGCGACAGAGAGAGAAAGAAACAGACAGGCCTTTGGACACATGAGAATTTGGGTATACATTTTAGATCTGAACCATAACAAAGACCAAGGTGATCTTTTTTTTCTTAGTAACATTGTATTTACCTCTGTTGTGCATGTGAAGCTAGTACTAGCAGTTTTGTGTCATGTTGTTCAAAGTTTTATTTGAAGTTTTCTGTGGAGAAATAAGATTTTTTGTAAACTTCAGCTTCAGATGATATAAGGGTTGATTTACTTTCTATCTATCTTTACTTCTAAGGCATAGAGTAAGGAGAATACAGATATTTGTTCTCCTAGTCTGCTGGGGTCACAAGCCAACAAATAAACCTTTCTGCTGAAGGTTTCCCTAAAGCAAAAGCAGATCCAAATATTTGTCTCATTTTTTTCTCGGTTCCAGCTCACTCTAGGATCTCAGCCTAATTGTTGCTCAATATCTTATTAGTTCTTCACCTTTTTGAAGATATTAAAAATAATTCACACAGCTTTATTAGCTACATTAATGAGAGAATTGCTTCATATTGTTTAATTCAAATTCCAGAATTGCAAATGCTGAGATATATACTTATATTCTGAGAACTTGCTATTGTTCTTGACTTGATCTTCATCTTTACTTTGGAACATGGTCAAAATAATGGACAATCTTAGACCATGTAGATGAGAGCAACCCCTTGAGAATGGAGAACAGCCAGATGAGAAGAGGATAGGCACCTGGAGCCCTTGTTGAGCACAGCAAACATGCAAGTCTGAACTGCCTGCCTTGGGACAATTATATGCAATATTAATAATTCACTGTTATTTTTGGACCTCTATTTGACACAGGCTAACTCAAATCCAATCAAAAGAACAAGTTATTTAATTTCTGTCATAGATGATTGTAACAGTGGTCCTAATTCTTCCCCTCACTTCAAGAATACAAGATCAAAGCAGGCTTAAAAGTTGCATGTGTATTTCTACTTGTCCAATGCTTGCTCTTGCACCTCTGCCTCTACCATGGCAAAATGCCTGAGCTAGCCTGCTTTAAGGGAAGTTAAAGAGAGCCAACATGGAATACAGTCAATCCAGCTGTGGCCATCCCAGATCTATTTCACAGGTATCTGACTCCAGATGCATGAGGAAGGCCAGCCAAGATCAGCAGAACCACTAGCTGACTCATACACTCAAGGGCCATAATAAATTGCTCTTATAAGTCATAGAGTTAAGGGAAGGTTTTTGTTGCATAGCACTAAGTGTTTCATGAGCTAATGATTACATAGAGATAGCTATAATACTTGCCTCATATTTTTATTTTTAGACTTAAATTAGTTCAAGGATTTTTCTTAGAACAGCCACACGTACACAGTCAGCACTCACAAAGTGTTAGCTTTTTGTATTAAGGTTACAATTATCACCGTTACAACCATTGTTGAAATCCACATTTCTTCTAACCAGGAAATTCAGTGATTAGCAGGTACAATTGAGACCAATATCTAAATCCAGAAAACTTTCTAAGACATTGTTATCACTTTTGTCCTTCTTTACCTCTTCCCCTTCAATAAATCTCACCTTTCAAATTTAGGAACTCAAAAAACACATTATTAGTTTCTTTTGAGCATTGTATAGGTCAAATATATGAATATCATGGTGAATTAGCACTGATTTGGCATACAAGGAAGACATAGTTTGGGTGGTAATTTTATTGTATTAAATTGAACCAGGAGACTGCCCTGGGCCCACCAGAAACTCATTTAATCCAGCAACCAGGCACAGTGTGTGAGTGAGACCACCCAGAGCCAGCCAGAAACTCATTTCACCCAGAAACAAAATCCTGCATGTGAGTGGAACTTCATCCATCAGACAGGCCCAGTGTGGAGGACTGCCACAGAACTCCTTGTAGAGAGACTGGAGACAAGACCCATCCAGGTGATCCAGGAGCAGAATACCTTGCCAAAGTGGCACAGCAGGTTCACCTCCAAGGGCTGCAGCAGGAGGAAGTGGAGCTCAGCAGCCAGACTCAAGCCACTTCCACCTGGACACGTTTGAACTTGGCAGATCCAGATCTGGTGCTAAGGTAAGAACTCTACCAAAGTTCTACACCAAAGGTCGGAAGGCAGGGCTATACAAAATGACAAAATGAAGGAGCAAAATGTGCACTCAGGCCTCAAACCCACACAGAACAAATACAGCAGACAATAACAGAAGAAATTGGAAATCACACACCTGAAATCTCTGAAATAATAACATCTGAAGTAAATAAACAACTGCAGAAAGGTATAGAGGAAATCAGATCAGAAATAGTTTCTGAAGTAAAACGAGAAATAATACCTATAATAAATGAAGTACTAAGTGCTTCTAAGGAAGACACTGATTAAAAAAGAAAAAAGAGGAGAGGGTCCTGGCAGGATGGCTCAGTGGTCTAAAGCACCTGCTTGGGAAGGCGTGGGCGGCTTCCGGGACTGCAGTTCGATCCCCGGCACCACATGCTATGCCAGCCCTGCCCTCCGGGCAGGCTGAGCCAGCCATAAAAATAAATGAATAAACAAACAAAAGTTCTGAAACAAGAAAAATAAAATAAAATAAATAAAATAAAATAAAAAATTCTTAACAAGAGGAGAATAGAAAAATGATGGAGACCTTGAATGAACAATATAGGAAAATAATAGAATGTATGAAGCAGATTCAAAGCACTGTACAAGAACTTAAAACCTCAATCACAAGCTGACAAAACCATTTCAGTGAAAGTGAAAATAGTCTTTCAGACCTTAAAGACACCATTGCAGCTACGGATGAGGTAAGAAAAGATCTCTTAATAACAACTAGGATGCAGGAACAAATAATTCAACATCTGCAAGATGACACAAAGATGAATAATTTAAGGCTAATAGGATTCAATGAGAAAGAAGGAGTCTGTACAAATGACATAAAAAAATTTGGGAAGAAGTAATAGCACAAAACTTCCCAAATATGGGGAAACAATTTGACATTCACCTAACTGAAGCACACATAAAATTCCAAATAAAATCAATCCAATTAAAAACACACCCAGACTTACAATAATCAAGATCCCAGAGCACAGGAACTAAAAGCTGCTAGAGAAAAGAAGCAGATCACATTTAAAGGAAAACCCATTAGAATAATGGCAGATATCTCTTTACAAACCATCAAGTCAAGAAGAGCATGAAGCAAAATACTTCAAGAGTTACAAGTAAGCAAATTCCAGCCCAGACTGCTATACCCTGCAAAACTCTCTTTCAAGTTCAACGGAGAAGTGAAATCCTTCTAGGACAAAAAAGAACTAAAGAATTTCATGATGACAAAGCCAACCCTGCATAGTTTACTAAAAGATGAAGGAGAATGGAAAGAGCCCACCAAATATGGCAAATAATTAAACACAGGAGAAAAAGAGGTGTACAAAAGCAGTCTTTCAACTATTCTTTTGTATACAGCAGCAGAATATGTCCATCAGCATATTCTACAAATGGACTTCTCTTGCACCCTATGGGTCATGATTTTGTCTCATTCTATAAGGTGGATGTCAAGGAAATAGCAGTTTCTCAGTCCCGCAAGTGACACCTGGCCACCAGTAAGTATCATGGGCACTGTCTGTGTCCACAAAATACTAGAACTTTGTTTGATATTCTATCCCCAAAACTGTTAGAAGTTCTGGCATTTTTTGCCATCCCAGTATTTTTGTTACATTTTATTCTTAATAAAAATATGTTGTCACAACCATAAATATTTCCATGTGGGTTTAATGGAAAATAGATAAATGAGATGGATCTTAACCTAGAAAGGAAAAACTGGAGACGTCCATGGTCTATCTGCATTCTAGCTGATAGAATGCTTTGTGGTTATGTGAAAGTCTGTCCTTTGTTTATTTGGGTTGGACCTTTTAGTCAATTTTCTCTCCAAGGTATCCCATCCATGTTCTTTTACACTTGAGTCTCTGCTCTCTTCCTGTGCTCAGCAAGATCTTTAAGTGTCTGAGATGGAACTATTAAAATGGGAACATTCATGGTAGTTATGTTGTAGAAAATACATTCATCTAATTTTATTCCCTAAGACAAGTTGATAAAATCAGAATGTCATACTGCCTACACTGTGTTAGAATTTGAAAGAGTAGATATTATCGTTTGTGTCTAGTTGTTCCCCCAAAGCATCTTGCAGCCATGGGGCAGGGACTTCTAGATTTTGAGACTAACTCATGATCCACTGGGATTATGGGTCATCCACTAGAATTACAGGTCTTAGTACTGCTGGGATTACGAGTGTGAATACTACACTCAACCTGGAGCAGAGAGCCTGAGTGGAATATAAAAGAGACAGAGAGACAGACTCTCTGTTGCTCTGTTGCCCTTGTTGCTGTTCTGCCATCATAACCTGCTGCTCTCTACCATGTGCCAGTCTGCCTTGGAGCCAGCCAAGTATGGACTGAAATCTCCAGTAACTTTGAGCTAAATAAACCTTTCCTTCCTTCACTTTGGGTGTTGGGTATTCCTTTCCAGCAACGAGAAAAGAGTAACTGAGACAGTAGATAATGCTTAAAATGTACAGTTGACATTGTGAAATGGGAAGGAATTATTCAAAAGGAAACCAGAACTAGACTGGGAGGAAAATAACAGTAAGGAAAAGGGAAAAATGTGAGTTAGATACACTCTCAGTGTCTCTTAAGACTGTTAAAAAGGAAGGTTTTTAGTGATCAGAGAAGTTTTTATGCTCATACCTTGTACCCTGAGCAACTGCTTTAAAAATAAAACATGTAATGTATTAACTATTATCATTCTCCTATTATTTTATGAAATTATATTTAACTTTTTCCATAAAATAAGAAACAATATTCTGGGGCGGACTGTTTTGTAACAAGGTACATATCTACTTTCCAATGGCCAAAAAAAAATCCTCAAGAATTTTTTGGGGGGGTAAAATTATCATTTGCAGGATTCTTCCGCCAATCCTCATTGATACTAGCCCTCAACTAATGACTGGATGTGGACTTTTCCTGTGATGGAGCCAGAGGAGTTATATGAAAACAAATCATATAGAAGATCAAGGTCAAATTATCTTATGGTGGTCATCATTTACCGTTTGGAGTTGACCTACTGATGCTATATTACTTCAACTAATGCTGAGGGGCTTTGATAAGTTAACAAATCTGACAGCCTCCAAGCTGCAGTGTGTTCTGTCTCTCCTATATTAACCCTGAGACCCCAGAAAGCCCTCAGCTATGAAAGGTAGGTGGATGAGCAATTGTCTTCTGTACATTGAAGCAGGAACTTAAGACAGTTTTATGCTAAAAATAAGAAGTCTCTTTGTGGCAACACGGAGCCCAAGAGGCTTGGAATACAATGAATGCCTGTCTGTCTACTCCTAAGGCTTCATATTCAAAGCCTACAGCCTTAGCCAGACTTGGTGGTGCACGCCTGAAATCCCAACACTTGGGAGGCTGAGGTAGGAGGATCAATGTGAGTTTGAGACCAGCCAGGGCTACAAAAGTGAGCTCGAGGCCAGCCTGAACTGCATAGCGAGACCCTGTCTCAACAAGACAAAAAAAAAAAAAAAAACCCTAAAGCCTTTCTGAGTTAATGGTGCTGAACTTCATCATAGACAGGTTCCAGGTGCCACGTCCAACTGATTAGAGAAGTCTAATCAGGCTCCTGAGCCCAAGGAAAGAAAGGTCTGAAAGGAAAGGGGGCTCCCACAAAGAAACCACTTGCAATCCTAGGAAGGTCAGTGAAGACACTTGAAATTGATAGTCTTCTCCCAGATGGGTAGAGCCAGGACAATGGCAGGACCCAAGCAAATGCATGCTGCCGTAGAGATAGAATCAGAAAGACTGCCCAGCCTTCCTCCGTGTGGCACCAGTATCTGCCCCCAGTAAACACTTGGAAGCAGGTTCTTGGCAAACTGGAGAATCTATTAATAATCAAAGCAGGGTCTCGATAGAGTAGAGCAGGGTGAGTGCATGGGCCACATCTGATATCTCTCTGGTTTTATTTTGTTTTGCTTTGTCTTTAAAAGTGTACTGAAATAAAATTCAAATTACGTGAAGTGAATTATTTTAAAATGAACCATTCAGTGGCATTTAATACACTTGTAATGAGTAAGCACTGCTTCTATATAGTTTCCAAAACAAACCTCCATACTCACTAACCTGTTGCTCCTTGCTCTCCCATTCCCAAGTTCCTGGCAAAATATTCTGGACATTATGTATATACAGAATCAAACAATATATGCCCTTTTATGTCTGACTTCTCCAACCTAGTACAGAGACTCTGAGGTTCATATACATGGAGGCATGCATTAGTATTTCATTCCTTTATGTGATTAAATAATATTTCATTTTAGGGATTAAACCTGTTTATTCACCCATTAATGGATATTCCTGTGGGTTTTTTTTTAACATTTTGTTTATTGTGAATAGTGCTACTATGAATATTTTTGTACAAGGACTTGGCTGAATACCTGTTTTTAACTCTTAGCAGTATGAGAGTGGATTACCTGCCTATTTTTGAAAATAAATTTTGTTGGAGCACACCCATGCCTATTCACTTATACATAGTCTATGGCTCCTTCTATGTTACAATGTAGTTGTAACCATATGGACACGCAGACAAAAATATTTACTATCAAACCCTATACACATAAATGGTTACTGAACCCTTGGTTAGAAGAAATCCCACATCCATCTTCTAGGCTTTGCCATTATGCATACACTAAGTTTCTTTTTCCTTTGTCTTTAAACTGGTGTAAAAGAACTGGAATTTTCTTTTAATCCATGATGGTCAATACTTGATGTGGCACGTTTTGAGTTAAAATACGTCTTGATGACTGTTCTTCATTCTCTCAACCCTCTCTTCTCTTTTCCTCTTTTGAAATATTCAAGTCTTCCCTCAGTAAATAATGATTGATGACCATACCAAAAAAAGAAGAAAGAAAAAGAAAAGAAAACTGCCACTAAAGGTGAAGAAATCGGTGCTTTACTCATTGCTGGGGACATAGGTGACAGTAATATCTGCTGTGCTGGAGAATCAACTAAGATTCTGCATAGTGAGGACCTATAGCAGATACAAACCTACCACTGTCCTGTGTGACTTCCATTCACACTTGAATGTTCCGGTAAACCCCTTGGGTCCTACATTTAAAAAAGAGATTGTGATTTGGTGTCCAGAACAGAGCTTGAGACAGTTTAACCAATCCCCAAGAGATGTAAAGCATGCCAATTTGAATTTGAAACTGTCTCATTGTTATTTCTTTCTTGTAAACCTTACTAAAATTTTAAAAAAGAAAATAAGGAGATGAACCTTTTGCAAATGGAAAGGGGACCAGAAGATGAAGGGAAGGGAGGAGACAGGGAATAGGAGGTAAAGATAATGAAGATGTGTTATGCATGTTTTATTCACCATGTGGTACACAGTGCATGAATGCAAACACATGCTTACATCATAAGTTAAATTTAAAAAACCTAAAATATAACAAACAAAAAGTATATGTTTTATAGTGTAAAAATAATAAATAAATAAATTTCTAGGTGGGCATTGGTTCCCAATCAAAGCTGATCTTTGAAATCCAGTGGGGATATGTAAGAAAGAAAATAATACTGATGCTTAAATCTTATCCCAAGAGATTCTCATGAACTTGGCCTGGGGTTCAGCCTGGTATCCAGATGTTCAAACTTCCCTGGATGAGTATAATATACCACAACGTTTGGGAAGCAATACTCTAGAGCTCAGGAGGGGACAGTAGGACCAACAATGACTGTTTTTGAAAGAGGTTATTGGTAAATATGAATAAGTCTAATATTAATTCAAAGTTGGATTTGGCTATTTATATCTTAAATGACTTTTATAAAATGTTCCACATTAAATAATTTGAGCTGTCAGAGTAATCCATATAATTCAAAGCTGGAGGTATTTTAGAAATAAGTGATCTGATTTCATTACCCTTTTTTCTGGGAATTGTGCCTGGCCAAGCTGTGACCAGCTTCCTGTTTCTCATTGTATCAATAAATACGTCATCATCAGGCCACTGGGAACTCATCTACACTGAGAGCAGATTGTACAAGACGATCCAACAGTTAATGTTTTCGACTTGTCTTTTCCTATTTCCAAATTACGTTCTTATTGTATTCAGCCAAATCAACATAAGGCCAAGTCCACAGATGTTTGAAAACTTCCAGATGATTCCTTGAGTTGTTCATTTTTCATCCTGATGTGAAAATGCCTACATTGCTGGTCTTTCTTGTGTACTTAAAAGTGTTCCAGTGACCAGGCATCAGTCCTGCATCAACAGCTAGCCAGGGCACCTCAAGGGTCAGTGTGGTCTCAGGGCTGCTGTACACCAGTACTGTGCTCAGAAAGGCTAGGGAAAAGGGTGTGTGGGCAGTGGCAGCGTCTGGATCTTTCTCAGCAAGCAGAGGTTCTGTGAGTGCAGGGGTCTGGTGGGATCTAGGCCATGCCAGTTGGACAGGGGGCTGAGCACCCCCAGGAAGGTGAGAGATTTTGGCCTCCTTCTGCCTGAACCTGAAAACACAGTGAGATTTTCTACCTAGCTTGGTCACCAGGCAACACTGTGTGACATCATAGCTGAAGTCACAGAGGCCCCTGTATGGGAACAGAGTGTGGAATCAAGCCTTGTCTGTCTTCCCTGGAGCTGCTGCCCGTCACCTGCTATTCTCTCCACCCCTCCAGCCTTGCTACCCAGCTCCCAGTGTGTGCCCAGCCCCACCCTGCTCCTACTCCTTCAGAGAGGACCCACCATTGTCAACTACTTCTGCTAAAGAACTACAGCTATGTTGGCTTTGTGAGCACCTATGATCTTCCTCATGTTTAATAATACAAATACACAACTGAAGAGGATGGTTTCCTCTTAGAGTGTGAACTGAAAGATTTGAGAAAGATTGATGAATGGATATATAAGTAAATACAACACTAGTGATGTTCTGCTCTTTGGGTTGGGTGGTCAGTTCATGGGAGCTTGTCACAGAGCAGTCCCTCCTTATTGTGTCTTTTGGGTGGTAGTCATTCAGAGTCAACTCTGGTGATGAAGTTTATATCTGGATATACCTCAAGAGCTTTGTGTGTTCATAAAGTGCAGTTACTGGTGAATGGTGGGAGTATGGGGGCTCAAAACTGGCTATGACCCCATGAGATGCTGCCTCATGGGAAGAGGTGGGTCATTAGGGGCTTGCCTACACAGGGTCATAACCCTCCCTGGCCCTTGTCTCTCTTCTCTCTGCTTCCTCTTCTCCATGCTGTGAGTAGCTCTGCTGTGCCAGATCCCTCTGCCATGAGACTTTTTTTTGAGACAGGATCTTATTGTGTAGTGAAAGTAGTCCTTGAGTTCACGTGGGGTTTTTTATCTTTTTTTTGAGACAGACTCTCTCTATACAGTTCAGGCTGGCCTTGAGCTCATTTTATAGCCCAAGCTGGTCTTGATCTTTCAACGATCCTCCTAACTTCAGTCTCCCAATTGCTGGGGTTACAAATATGAGGCACTGCAACATCCAGCAGTCATGAAACTTCTGCTTGAGGCCAGCCAATTATGCAAAGACTGAGACTTCTAAAACGTGAGCCAAATAATCCTCTTCTCCTTTAGGTTGCGCATATTGGGGTATTTTGCCCCAGCAATGAGCAAAGTAACTAAGTCGTACAATCTGAAATATTAAATGGTCGAGCCCAGAAATAACAATTGATATACTTTAAATAAATTTTAATTTTAATAGAAAAAAATAATTAAAAGTGTTTCCATATCAGCTTACACATCCTCAAACTAGGACAAACGACAGACTTTTTATAAAAGTTATTCACAATGCTAAAATCCTAGTCTATGTACCAGTATCCCTAGCCTGGCCTCTAAGTGCACAAATCTGTGCAGGCTACACCTTTAGACTACTTACTGTCTTCAGAGCCTGGTATTCTGTTTCTTCACAGGACTATCCACTCCCTTCACTTGACCATACCATCAGCAATGTAGTACTACTTTTATTTCCTTTCTTGCAGCCCATTTCCTCTAGGTAATTGGTCTGCTTCCCATCATATAAAAAAAGTACAAGCTGGGCCATGGTGGTGCACACCTGTGGTCCCAGCACTTGGGAGGCTGGGGCAGGAGAATCGGTGCAAGTTCAAGACCAGCCTGGGCTACAAAAAATGAGTTCATGCCCAGTCTGAACTGTATAGTGAGGCCCTGTCTCAAAAAGAAAACAACAACCTACATCTGAAGAGCTTGATTATTTCTTTCAGAGCAGCATGACCTCCTAAAATGATTATTCCAGTTAGTATGAAGTAACTTAAAATGGTGGTTCTCAATGTGGGTCTTTGGCCTGATGGCACTAGCAACACCAAGAAGCCTGTGAAAACGCAAATGCTTAGGTTTCCAACCAGACCAAATGATTCAGATTTTCCAGAAGTGAGTCAAAAAATCTGAATTTCACAAATCTTCCTTGTGACTCTGATAGGAGCTCAAGGTTGAGAGTTGCTGGAGAAGATTAATTGTAATGGTATTGAAACTTTCTGTGATTCTGCTACCACCAGGTACATTATATTAACTATGAAATATGGGGCTACTACATCTCAGTTTTACAAAAAACAATCAGTTCTTTCTCACTCATTCCTTGATCTCTGTTTCTGAAAGCTGCCTGGTGAGCTCTACTTGAGATGACTCCAGCTGTGTTCTATATCTCGTTCTGAGATTCAGACTGCAGGCATAGCCACTTGCTGAGTATACAATTCTCATGGCTGAAATCTAGGCTGCCAGAGGACTGAACTTGAAACTTAGCCTTAGAATTAAGAGTAATTCTGCCCTAATTCTATTGGCCCAAGATGGTCACATGACCAAAGAAAAAGTTAATGAAGTAGAGAAACATTCCCACAAAGGTGATAAGATTGGAAAAGAGAATGTGTGCTAAATGAAGTTCTATTTCCTATTGAGACAATGGAAAAATAAATACACCCAGTACAGACCCTACCAGCTATTTGATGTAATTAAATATGACTAGGCCAATAATGCCAGTCAAATAAAAACTACAGATAAGACCAGCTGTGGCGGTACACACCTGTAATTCCAGCACTCAGGAAGCTGAGGCAGGAGGATCATTAGAGGTTCAAGCCCAGCGTGAGCTACAAAGTGAAATCAAGCGCAGCCTGAACTACATCTGAGAGACACTGTCTTAAAAAGACACACTCACACACACACACACACACACACACATACACACTCCTACAGATATTTCAAAAGAGCTCTAGTCAGGCAACAGACAATTTTTTCATTCTTTACATATTCATGTGATAAATCATAGAAGAAGAATTTCCAGCCACACTTCCTTTGGTTCTACTTCCAAAAATCACATACAGTATGAATTTTTAAAAAAAAAATCAAGGGAAATACCTGCTACAGCACTTTTCTCTATGGTTATTTCCACTTTGAAAAGTTGATCAAATATTTTTCTCTCCTAATGTGTTTTTTAAAGAAAACTCTCTTAAATTCCCATCATTGACTCTAACCACACTTAACTGGCAACAACCAAAATGAAAAATATCCTTCCAGAACATATAGTAAAGTGTGCCACTCCTAACAGAATTAATCATATATCTATCAAAGAATCATTTCAGGGCTGGAGGGAAACCCATCATACCTGAGACTGCATAGGCAACTTAAGTCTCCTGTTATAGAATCCTTCACTTAGTTTTCTTTAGCTCAATGACTGGAACATTGTGCCTGATAAATGTTTGTTGACTTGAAAATGTATGGCATTTGTTCAAGATGCCAGGTAACTTGGCAAATGCTAAGTTTAGTGTTCTTTTGAAACGGGATCAAAAGGCGACCCATTCCATAAAATCATTTTCCACCTCTCTGCCATTTAACAGACCTGTAAGAATAAAGTTAAAACCTTCCATTTGAGAGGGCAACACAGTTTGTTTTGTGGGTTAGGGCAGCTGAAGAATTTCTGAGAGGCTGAGATTCTACTGCCTGTGGAAGGAACCACCTTCATAGGCTGAGGGGATGATTCTGATTTATTTAGAGAAAAACTGTCAGGATAAAACAAAGCTCAACAAAATCCCCAGCCCTGTAGAGTTAGGTGAGACTTACGGACTTGGGTTCTAACCATGGCCCTATTCTTACTGTTATTAAACACTGGATAAACTCTCCATATGTTGAGTCAAGATAGTATACCTACTCCAATAACGTCCAAAGTTCAGTTTTTTTTGTAAGGGAAAAGTCTCATTGATTTGTAGGTTATACTTATTGGGAATAATTCTGACCCTGGGGAGACTTGGGATGGCAATAGACTGTGCATCCTTTGTTAACAGCACAGCCTCCACAGGACTGTGCTAGACTGTCTCACCTCCATGCCTGTGCCACAGAACATCAAATAGTCACACTGATTGCAAAGCCAGCCTTTCAGTGATGGTACCAAAAGCTGCAAGGTCTGCCACCATTTTCAGTGAAGAAGTTCTTGATTGGAGTTGATAGAGAAGTGTTGTGTCAGTTAATCATTTCTTTAAAAGTTCTTCAGAAAATGAGATGATGGAAACAATGGAGTGGACACTTTTTCTTATGATTTTGAAATTTTTCTATACTTCTATAGATTTTATAATCTCTCAGGGCGCTCACTGAAAGTTAGTATTAAAAATGACTTCCCTTTATTCTTCCTTGTTTGCCTCCAACATTACTTCTCAGGGAGGTGAGGGGAAGGAAAGCCTGCTGTCCCGTAATGCACTGGACAATTGGTATGAGGCATCCACTCTGAGGGGACTGTAGCACCATGAGGACAGCGGGCAGAGCAAAGTGAGGCTGTAACCCAATTGTTACATCCATTTGTCAATGTTGGTGGTGGTCACATGCTAAGATGATTCAAAATGTGCCATACTTGAGACTGGGTGTGGTGGCGTGCTCCTGTAATCCCAGTGCTTGAGAGGCTGAAAAAAGGAAAATCACTAAGAGTCCAATCTGTATAGTGAGACCTATAGATTCTGTACTAAATACATTAAAAAATGCCATACCCTGGTGTAATCCTCTCCCTTTGCATGGGTGGAAACAATGGTTTGCTTTCTATCAATAGAACATGGCACAAGTGACAGAATATTCCTGTGTCTCCATTACTGAATAGTCCATCTTACTGATAGGAGAGAGTCTCTCCTGCTGACACAAAAGAAGCAAGCAGCCTTGCTGCACTACCCATTTCTAGAAATGGCCACATGGCTAAGAACCACTATCAAACTCCTAGACATTAGCCAGGCAGATGTTAGGGACCTCAGTCCTAAATGCAAGGACCCAAATTCTACAGACTGAGGAAGCTTGTGAGGCAGAGTCATCCCCAGCCCGCCCCTCATGAAAACGCAACAGCCTGACTGACACCGTCCCTGCAGCCTTGTGAGGCTCTCAGCAAAGGATTCAGCTCAACTGAAATCGGATTTCCACCTGAAAGAACCTGAGATCACTGCAATGGACTGTTGGAAGCTCCCAAATGTATGGTAAGATGTGTGAAGCAGCAGCAATAAACCACAGCACAGAATTTTTATTACTTTAAGCATCAGTTTAATTCCTCAGTAGATTAGACCTGGAGAGCATCCTACTCAGAGAGAGAGGCCCACCATGGGTTTTTACGATTGAGGAGGGACGAGAAGCTGAATTTTTAAGTAGCATGCTCACTGTTCAGATGTCTCTTTCATAGTCGCTTGTCCTGGGCAGCCTCCGATTTAGGGACCCACTCATTCTCTAGGTGACAGGAACCCACCCAGACTCCTATATAACGCTCCAGCTTGATTAATTACTGCACTGGAGTTTTCCTCTAGCACAATCCTCAACTCTCAAAGCAGGCAAAGAGTCTCTAGTCTGAAAATGTTCCTCTTTTCCCAGGTAGTAGTGTGGCTACAGGTAGGAATTCCAAACAATGGGAACTTAGAGCATTTGGGGCATTAGTGTTATTTTTCTAGTGTCCTTTCTTAATAGCTCATAAAAAACTAGAAATGCTGTGTGTGTGTGTGTGTGTGTGTGTGTGTGTGTGTGTGTTTTAATAGCAGCTATCAAAACTGGGCATGCCTGTAATCCCAGCTCATCAGAGGCTGAATGCAGACATATCACTACAAGTCCAATCTATATAGTGAGAACCTATAGACCCTGTACACTCTTATTAAAATATAAGTAAAATAACCCCTTACATTAAATTGAACATAAGCACACACAAAGATATGTGTGTGCTTTTCTGTGACAGAAAATTATTGCTTTTTTCTTAAACTTAAATTAGATTTCTATATCAGTATTAGCTCAAGTCCCATGAGCTATTCTTAGTCAAACTTGCACTGTTGCTTAAAAACCCTAAGCCAATAGTAAAATCGATTCTTATTTTTTTTACTGTATTGAGAATGGATTTATTTTTAAAATATCCCAAATGCCCCATCTTTATCTTCTCTACTATCATATGGTCATGGGCTTCTTCAATAATCCAATTCTAAGCATTATCAAATTACATGAAGATTTTCTTTAAAATGTTGACTTAGTTCTTAATTACAAATACTTTATTCTGCTCCATGTGTTTCTTAATGTGATATGTGACTGTGAAGAATATTTCAGCCCTGAAGTTAAACTCATAAATGTTTCTAACATTTTCCCAGAGCCAAGTCCCATTGTAAATGCTCCATAAATGTTAGCTTTTTTCATCTCCAGAAGAAAACTGAACTTAAATAGTTGCAGTTGTTTTAACTAAATATATTAAATCTTCCACAATATTTAACTTTTTTCAGAAACTGCCTCTATACAGAGACACACACAAGCCCATGATGCAAATCCATACTAAAAGAACGATAGCCCAGTGTGGTGGCACATACCCATAACCACAGCACTCTGCAAATCTGAAGCAGGAGGACTGCAATTTTGAACAAAACCTGGGCAATTTAGCAACTTAGTGAGATGTTGTCTAAAAAAAAATTTTAAAAGACTAGGGATGTAGCACAACTTAAATATGCTGAATTCAATCCCCAGTACTGGTTTTTGTTTTTTGTTTTGTTTCAGGACCAGGGTTTGAACTCACAACCTTGCAGTTGCCAGGCAGGCACTTGTGCCTTGGAGCTATCTCCCAAGCCCCTCCCAGTATTGTTTATAAAAGAAAACAAAAAGAAAGAAACATCGCACTGAGTTTTCACTTCATTCTAGTCTTGCAGTCAGCATCCACTATGACAAAGATTGTTCCTTTGATGCCATATGTATTTACTTCATGATGGCCCATGAAATACAGCTTTCACACAGCTTTGCTACTTAAAATGTGGTCCATGGACTACAATCATGGGAATCACTGGAAGCTTGCTATACATACAGACTCTTGGAGTGTGTTCAGGACCTGCTGAATCAGAAACTGCATTTAAGCAAAAGCCTCCCCTATGCACAATGATATGGGAGACTCTCTACATCGTACTGTAAATCTAGGTAGACCAGACCTCTGGCTTTTGTAGTCTCAAGCTGACTATCATAACAACATATGCCTATTTCCTTAGCAATCCAAATGGGACATGACAGTGTCAAAACTGAAGAATAAAAGATCATAACTGTGGTGCCAGAACTTTGATTAATATGAAATTATGACAGTATGAAATTAGGACAGAATCTCACTTAAACAGCTTGAATTACTCCTCCTTCCGTATATTTACATGAATATTTTTAACAGAAAAAGACAGCAAAAAATCATATAGATAAGAGGAGCTATATCCATCATCCTATATGTAAAATGCTCACATTTTATTTTATTGTTCAAGATTGTAACTGGCAGACAATAGAAGTCACTTTGTGACAAGTTGAAGCAGGAAAGCAATTTATTTAAAGATACTCAGTAGCTTCAGAATCACTGGAAGAGTTGAAGGAACAAGTCCAAGGTGTGGCTTCTAGGAAAAATGCCAAATTCATGCTGCAAATGAGCCTAATTTGGAGGTAGAGATTGCTGCTGCTTTACTGCTTCCACCACCGAGCCCTGGTGCCAGCACCTCAGCTTGACTGTAAATTATACAGCTTCTGGCCCCAAGCTCCTCTGGATCAGTCGCTACCTCACCCTGAGAGGCAGCCAGCTGGAGTGCAACTCCTGCCAGCAAGATGAACGCTCACTGCGGTCTATTTCCTCCTATGATGTCTTGGGTACATCTTATATTCTAAATGGCAAAACCTTAGTAATCCTAAAAGAGCTGGGAACTTGAGCTTTGGTTTCTGTGTAGCAGACAAATTTTAGAGTGACCAGCTCATCTTAAATTGTCAGCAACTTCCTGGTCATAACAACTAACGCTTCACATGCAAGGAACATTCAGTCCCAAACAAACAAGTACAACTGGTCACTCTACTGAGGACTCATATAACCTATAAATGTTGCCAAGTCTAGAAAAACTCTTATAAATGTCATGTATGGCTGGGGAGATAGCTCAGTGCTTAAGCGACTGTATGGCAAGTGCTATGTCATGAGTTTGATCTCCGATATCAAAAAAATAATAATAATAATTCATGAATATCTCTCTCTCTGTCTCTCTCTCTCTCTCTCTTTCTGTCTCTGCCAAGTGATTATGAGCTGAAACTGCCACAAGCTGTGAGCTAAATAAATATTTTCTCCTTGAAAATATATAAATGGCCACAGCTCCAATGCACATCCTCTACAATAACAAATGCCTATCAGTGAAAATATAAAAATGATGCAATTACACTCAAATCAAATTGGCCATTTGCCCACCTGACCCATGTTTGCTATGAACTGAGTCACCTCCCTATTACCTCCATCCTTTCATGGCTCATATGGCATACTTTCTTCCTGTTCACATATAATTTTCATATAAGGTCCCAATACTTTTTCTGGTCACTTTGCACTTCTTTTATAAGATATATTTTTATCCGAAAATTGATAAATTAGATTTAAACTATAAATTTTAAATGTCTTCCCCTAACCCTAGCACACAAACCTACAACACACACACACACACACACACACACACACACACAACGCATTAGTTTTGAGCTCATCTAGCACCATGTTTCTTTTTATTATTCAATTTGTCCCCTTCTATCTCCTCCCATGAAAGGCAACAAAAGCTGCCACAGAGCAGAGACAATCTGCAGAATGGGAAACAAGCTACCTCAGATAGAAGACTAACCTAGTACAAATAGAGAACCAAAAAATTAGACCCATCAAAATTTAAAAAAAAAAAACGGATACTTGAATAAAGATTTCTCAGAAGAAGAGATACAAATGGCTAATAAGTACATGAAAAAATGTTTGGCATCTTTTGCCATTAGAAAAATACAAATGAAAACAGTGCTGCGATTCCATCTTATCTCAGAAAGGATGGCTATCACCAAGGAGTCAATAAAACAACAAATGCTGCGAGGTTGTAGAGAAAAGGAGCATTTACATTATTTTTGTCTTTTGAGATGGGGTCTTGCTATGCAGTTCAGGCTGGCCTTGAGCTCACTTTTGTAGCCCAGGTTGATCTCCAACTTGCACTGATCCTCCTGCCTCAGCTTCCCAAGTTCTGGGATTATAGGCATGCACCACTACCACCGGCCAGCTTCTACATGGTTGAGGGGAATGAAAACTAGTACAAGTATTATGGTCACAAGTATGGACACTCCTGAAAAAATTAAGAACAGAAAATTCATTTGTCTCAGACATTTTCTTTCTGGAAGTCCTTGGCAAAACAGTGAGAGACATCTTATTACCGCAACACATACCTACCCTTGTTTATAGCAGTACAGTTTGCAATAGCTAAATTTTTTTTTAAGAATTTTTTTATTTTATTTTTTTCTTGTTTCAGAACTTTTTGTTTGTTTGTTTGTTTGTTTGTTTGTTTTTATGGCCGACTCAGCCTGCCCTGAGAGCAGGGCTGGCGCAGCATGTGGTGCCGGGGATCAAACCATGGTCCCTGCAGCCGCCTAAGCTTTCCTAAGCAGGCGCTTTAGACCACTGAGCATCCTGCCAGGCCAGCAATAGCTAAATTTTAGAAGTGGTATGCATATCTATCAACTGATGAATGGGTAAAGAAAAAAATATAGTGTTCATTATATATCACAAACACATACTAATAAAAAAGTTTGTTGCCTTTCACGGGAGGAGATAGAAGGGGACAAATTGAATAATAAAAGGAAACCTGGTGCAAGATGAGCTGAAAATTAATTCAGTGTGTGTGTGTGTGTGTGTGTGTGTGTGTGTGTGTGTTGTAGGTTAGTGTGCTAGGGAAAGGGGAAGATATTTAAAATTTATAGTTCAAATCCAACTTATCAATTTTGAGATAAAAACATATCTTACAAAAGAAGTGCAAAGTGACCAGAAAAAGTATCGGGACCTTATATAAAAATTATATGTGAACTGGAAGAACGTATGACATATGACTCATTATAAGTTGCATTCCAGCAGTTTTCTGTCACATAGACTCTGCAAAGCTGAAAACTTTTTCAGATTTCTTTGCAATCAGCGTTTTTCAGGAATCTAAAATTCTGCTAAACATCAACTCACCCAAGATTTGAAAGGTAGCTAAGCATAATGGCTCACACCTATAATACCAGAACTCGAAGCAGGATAGCCTCAAGTTTAAGAACAGTATGAACTACACAATGAGACCTTGTCTCAAAAAAACAAACAAAAACAGATTTGAAAGATAGAAGAATGTGACATGATTTGGTTGACATGTGAAGGCAGCTAGAGTTAGCTGATAAAACTTCTGGAAATTTGCTTCATTTGACGCTTTGCAACATAGATGTTGATGAACAAACTACAGTGGGTTACTGTAAAAAATAATATTGGATCTGTGGTCCCTGTCTTCTTCTACTGCACCTGATTGTATAGCTAAAGCATCCCTGGTCCTATAGATTCTGTAATCTACACAGGATATCTGCTTTCTGTTGTGAACACAAGACCACTGACTGGGTAGGTTTAACAATAAGAAGTATATTTTGGTTCACTATCCCAGAAGTCAAGGTTGAGTGTCCACTTCTGCTGATGGCCTTTTCTTTTTTTTTTTTTTTTTTGTCTTTTTGAGACAGGGTCTCGCTATGCAGTTGAGGCTGGCCTTGAGCTCACTTTTGTAACCCAGACTGGTCTCGAACTCGCGCCAATCCTCCTGCCTCAGCCTCCCGAGTGCTGGGATTACAGGTGTGCGCCACCACGCCCGGCTTCATGCTGATGGCCTTGATGACAGAATACTGAGGAAGAGCAAGGTATCACATGGCAAGAGATATGGAATGTGTCTGTACCTATGTCTCTCTTCTCCATCCCTTTTGTAAATCCACCAAGTTTCATTCTGGGGCTTTTACCCTATTGTCTTTTACTAACCTTAGCCACTCCCAAGGCCCCCACCTCTAACATCACAATCAATACATAAAGTATCCACCTTCTTAATATCTCCTGATGGGGATTAAATTTCAATGTACAAACTCTTGCAGGACACACAGATAACACAGCCAAACTGTGCACACCATTAACTTATGCATTTTTAGAAACCAATTTTGAAATATACCCCAAGGAAAAATGGAAAATGCCACAAGTACAGACTTTTTGCTCAACTATTAAACATTTACAAGCTCCAGCCCCTGCTATCCTTCTGTATCACTGCCATCACTCTTGCCCTTAGTCATTCTGCTCCAGCCACATGTTCTTGCTGTTCCATTAACACTCTAAAGATGAAAGGGCTCCAGACCTAGGTGCTGGCTATTCCTTCTCCATGAGCTCTCTGTACAAATGCGTTTCTGAAATTTTACTATATTTACTATATAAATTTTACTAATGTATGCTTTTAGTATCTAATGATAGCATTCATCATGAGGAACTGATATACATGTGCACAACAGATCTTAATTCCTGGCTGACTCCATCAGTCCTTCGGGTCTCTCTTTATGTACCTTTCCACGGAATTCATCTCTGTCCACTTTCTCCAAAATGACAGTCTACTTCTTCATACTCCCACTAACCTATCTGGGCTTCATTTTTCTCCTTACCTCTTATTACCACCAAGTGCACTATGTGTTTGTACTTCATTTATGTTCTTTATTGCTTCTTTCCACCTAAAATGCAAAGTCCTTGAGAGCAGTATTCTTTTCCTGCTGTTTCATTCACTGTTCTATTCCAGAACTCTGAATAATGCAGGGATATAATAAAAATGCAATAAAATAGCTATTGAATGGATGCCTAAAGATGTAGAGCTGCTCTGGATTGAGGCAAAAATATAAAACTATCCCAGTAAGAACGCCAATATTTTTCACTGGAAAGCTAAAGTTTATACAAGAAAGTAAACAACAAAAATACCTTTAAAGAAATGAAGGAACAGTAATCTTAACATAGTTTGCAACACATTATAAAATCATAGCATTTTAAACATGGTAAAATGTAGAAATACAGAAAGATCACTGAGTCAAAATCGAAAGTCTAGACTCAGGTACACATAGAATTTCTGTATCTGATACAACCTCAAATCAACAATAAAATGATGAATTAGTCAAAAAGTTGAAGAAAATATAACAGGTTGAAAGCCAGGGAAAATGAAAATACACAAGTTTTCACAACTATTGTATCATACTGTCATACAAGGAAAGAGAAAAAGATGGAGAGAGAGAGAGAGAGAGAGAGAGAGAGAGTCAGGAGAAGAGAAATAGCATGATGTTTTTCAACAGATGATGTCATCTTCATATAGGGGACCCTAGAGAATATCGCATATATCAGCCTGCCACACTTCCGGCCCTTAAAGAAGAAATTGAAACTGCACGTGCAGCAATCTCAGTGACCAAGGTTGCCCAAGCTGCAGCTCGCTGTACTCATAAATGTGTGCATGCTAATAGCCATGACTTTGAGGACTTCTTGTAATTGTGAGATCAAAGGTAACATATTAATCTCCTAATGTCTCAAAAATTTAGTATTAAAATGTTATTTAGAAAAGTTTTTTCTCATGACGTGTACATACTTTTTGAACTGTGCATATGTGTGAATTTTCTGTGTTTGTTTTTAAGACAGTCTCACTATGTAGCTCAGTCTAGCCTTGAACTTGCAGTGATCCTCTCAAGTGCTGGGATTACAGGTGTGTGGAATCACATCTGATTTGGTTCTTTTGTTGTTTTGTTTTTCCTTTTTTGTTTTTGTTGTGTTCATTGCTTTTTATTTTTGCGACAGGGTCTCACCGTGCAGGTTAGGCTGCATTGAACTCACTGTGCAGCATCAAAAGAAACTATAAAGCAATACTGAAGTCTTAGAGCATCAAAAGATTTTTTAAAATGTGAAAACAGGCTCGCCAAACAACTCAGCAGACTAAAGTACCTTAGGCAGAGCGCAGCAGCCAAGGCTCAATTCCTGGACTGCAGCGCTGGCTCCACCCCGGGGGTGCGCTGAGATGGCGAAGGAAACTGGGCCTGATGATGCACGCCTGTAATCCCAGCATTTGGGAGGCTGAACACAGGAGAATAACTATGAATTCGCTTTACATATCAAGACCCTGTAGACCCTGTACTAAATACTTAAAAAAAAATTAAACCAACTGAAATCATTTTGCCAAATGCATGTAAACTCAGGATTATTGTATACTTCCTGTTAATTAAGCCTTGTCATTATGTATATACTCTATATACATAATCATACATTTTCTCATAATAACCACTTTTCAAATATTAATATCAAATATTTACATAGCTCCCTTTTCTTCAAATTGTCATTTGCCCTACGTAGTGGTTTCCAATCTTTTGCATTTTCTTGTTTTAGATAGGTCTATGCTTTATCATTTATGTTTATTCTGTTCTTTCAACTTATACTTACTTATTTGTTTCTGCTTTTCCATTTTTGCTATACTTTGGATTAATTGATTTGCAGCTATTTTGAGGTTTCTTTAAGTTGTTTGATAGCCTTTAAACTTCATTTTCCCTTCTACTGGCTTAAAATCAAAACTTTCTATGAATATTAAACAATGTATAAATTTAATTAAAACACTCCTTCCAAAAGTTTTAAAGATTATAGCAAGCATAGTTTAATTACTCCTTCTTTCATGACACACTACTTTTATCCTGATGAAGTTTTAGATAATTCCTTATGAGTGATGATGTTCATTTGTATTTGTACCTGCTTTTTGTAATTTATAGAACATCCTTTTGTCCCTGCTCCTCAAAGATTTTTGCCATTGCCGGGCGTGGTGGCGCACGCCTGTAATCCTAGCAGTCGGGAGGCTGAGGCAGGAGGATTGGTGCGAGTTCGAGACCAGCCTGGGCTACAAAAGTGAACTCAGGACCAGCCTCAACTGCATAGCGAGTCCCTGTCTCAAAAAGACAAAAAAAAAAAAAAAAAAAAAAAGATTTTTGCCATTTATTTCCCTTCATCCCAAAATAAGTCCTTTAAAATTTTCTATCATTTTCCATACATACAGAAATAAAGTTTAGCTAAAACACAATCCTAGGTTGAGGGGTGTTTTCTGCCTGCATTTAACATTGTTGCTGTCATCCACCTCTTGTTCCATTAAGGATGATAATGTCTTTTCCTCAGTGATGGGTTTTATCACACCTGTATGTCTAAGTGTGAACTGTTTTTCTTTTTTACCACTGTTGCTATAAACTATGTTTCCTTTATCTATGACTTTATGATCTTCACTGATTCTGGCCAATCGGGACTGTTGTCTTTTCAAATAAATCATCTTCCCCATTCTCTCTGTTCTCTCCTTCTGGACCTCCAGTTAGATCTGCATCAGACTTTACCTCCCATGTCTCTTAGCTGTCACATTTTGCACCTCTTTATCATTCACTGTTTCATTCCGGGTCATTTATTCAAATATTTACGCAATTTTACTAATTCTTCCCCTATGCTTAATCTGTTGTCTAAAATACCCATAGTTTAATAATTTTTACTGTAACATAAAGTATGTATATAGAAAAGTACAAAAAATATAGCATTCAGAAAATTAAATATCCACAAATCAAACACCTGAGTAACCCCAAACACCTGAGTAACCCTGATGTTAAGCATTAAGACTGTAAGTATTCACAAAATGTGCATACAACACTGTTTAGCTATGTTCTTTTAAAATTTACTCATTGATTTATGATATGGCCAGCTCAGCCAGCCCTGAGAGTGGGGCTGGCACAGCATGTGATGCCAGGGATCGAACCATGATCCCTGTGGTTACCTAAGCTTGCCTAAGCAGGCACTTTGGGCCGCTAAGCTATCTCTCCCTACCCCAGCTGCATTCTTGTTCCTTCCCTATTATAGGAACTGCTTTGCTGACATAACTGGCAAATTTTTCCTTATTTGCTTTATCATTTTATTACCTATATATACATAAGTAATTCTTTTTGTCTTTTTGAGACAGGGTCTCGCTGTACAGTTCAGGCTGGCTTTGAGCTCAGTTTTGTAGCCCAGGCTGGTCTCGAACTCTCACTGATCCTCCCGCTTCAGCCTCCTGAGTGCTGGGGTTACAGGCGTGTGCCAACACGGCCGGCTTTGCATACGTAACTTTAAATTTCATTTATAATTCCATTTCTACTAGTTCAAGTCAGTTCTTTAAAAAAAATCTGCCTGGAAGCCAAAGGATCCGAGTTCAATCCCCTAAACTGGGTATAGTGGCACATGCCTGTAATCCCAGCACTGGGGAGGCTGAGAGACCCAAGGATCATGATGAGTCTCCACTGTGTAGCAAGACCCTGTAGTAAACAAACAAACAAATAAATAAATAAATTTTTAAAGAAGTTTTTAGGGGACTTTGTCTCCTTGCATATTTTCTCAGGTGAGGGGGCTAGAGACCCTGGTGTTTTATGTTTTGGGCTACATCTATGTTTTGCCTGTCAACACTTTTTGCTCAATATTTATGATAATTGTGTTACCTGCCATTTTTCTACCTCTAGTTTCTCTCTTCCTCTCTTTCTCTCTCTGTGTCTGCTGTCTCTCTGTCTCTCATCGTTATCTTTCTACAAGCTTGACTGTAACTGAAGAGGGAAAACCTCCTTTAGGAAAATTTCCTATTTTTAAGAAAGCTTATTAAGGCCTAAAAAAAATCAGCCTGGGTTTTATTTATTGTCTCTTTGTTGCTCCATCTGTAAACATTCAATAGAAATATAGTCATTGCATAGTCTTCATCTGTTAATCCTAGTATCTTAAGTCTTGAGAGTCAACATCTCCTATAAAGGGCTTTGCTGACGTATTCCTAGTGGTTTGATTCCTCATGTATTCCAAAGTGTTTTTTAATGCTGAGCTCATATTTGTTGTTCTTTCCTCTAGTCAAGATATACATGCACTGCTGATGGCCTCTAGGAGCTGCTAATCTGGAACTACTTTAATTTCATTTATCCACATTCAGGACAAGTATAAATTTGGCAATCATAATCTAAGGAATATTAAGTTTTTGATTGTGGATTAACAAAGAAAACATCATTATGGTCACCACTGTACATGTTTTTATTGTTCATTGATGGGGTTTGGGCCCAGAATCCTTTCCGAAGGGCCTGGCTTCATGATAGCATGTCAGGGCCAGCATCAACAATTTGCTGATGCTCAGTGCTTCCTCTCTAGTTTTCTCCCTCTATGCAGCCTTGACTGACAAAATAGTGACATTCATGACCAAGAGAACAAGAAAACTGATACCTTCTTTCCCACTTCCTGAGGCTGTCCACACTAGTTGTTTCTAATACTATTATCTTCACCATTTTACATTTTTAGTTTTCCTTTGCTTTACTAGAGCTCTTCATAGTATGACAAAATTTGTCATAAATTTTCTAGAATTAAATAAGTTATGCTAATATGACTTATTAGAGCATCTAGAATCTTAGAACAATTTTCCATACCAAAAAGCAGAAAAGGGGGGGCAGGGACATAGTTCCGTGGCACAGTGCCCGCCTGGCAAGTACAACATCATGAGTTCAAACCGCAGTCCTGCAAAAAATAAAAAACAGAAAAGAAAAGAAAAAGAAAAAGGAAAAAATTGCCTCTTAGCAAATTAAAAAGTAAAGAGAAATGCAATTTAAATGCACATTAAGATAACATTTCTCATATATTAATTGTTCAAATGTAAAAATAAGTTTGATAAAAGACCTCTGATGAGAGTTTGAGGAAATAATTATTCCCATACATGTCTGCTGCTGGGAGTATAAATTGGTACCATTTCTATGACGTGCAATCTAGCCATTTTGTCATAATTATAAATACACATCCCTTTTGACCCAGAAAATCTACTTTGGGGAATTTATTCTATACACACCAGCACATGTGAAGATTATTCCTTGAAACATTACTTGTAATAACCAAATATTTGAAATAACCTATATGCACATTAAGCAGGAACTATTTAAATAGCTTACAGTACATCCATACAATAGGATTTATGCATTATTTTTACAAATGAAAGTTTTAATATACTGCTGTGATAAAATATCTAAGACATATATCCAATGAAAAACATAAGGTATATAAATGTGTTCATATTATTCTAGTTTTTAAAAAAATATATGTTGGCATATTTGTGAGCACAGTTCTACATATTTTTGGAATGACACATAAAACATCTGTCAATATTGGCTGCCACCAGTATGAGTGCCTGGGGGGATATGGATGCTTGAAAAAGGAGGGTGAGAAAGATTTATCACAGCAAACTCCTTTGTACTTTTTGAAGTGTAGACTGTGACTATTTTGTCTATTTTTAAAAGGATTTGTCAGCTTGTGGTCAGCCATACCGGGAAGTGTTGAAGAGGGTGCGCCAAAGACAAACTTTGCTTTCTCCTCAGTTTTGCCTGAGGCTGTTCTCACTTGAAATAGAGGAGTGTGGAGAAATCTGGAGGCCACCGTTGCCCAAAAAAGACAGGTTGAGTTAGTGCTGATTTATTGGCCATGTGATCTGCCTCCTGACCTGGTCAGGTAACCAATAATGAATCTACCAGTTCGTTGTTTTATGAGTTTTCACCCAGAAATTTAGAGTGTCACAGATGGTTATGTTTTGATAGGAATTTAGTGCACACTCAAAACATAGAAAATTCCAGAACCAAAGTCCTTAAAAGCAGCAATTCTCTCTGTTTCTCTTGGGTAGGCCCTGTGTTTTATGTTTCATGCTACTGACCGACAGCTTCAACTAGAAACACACTACCAAATAATAGCCCCAGACATCGTGCTGAATAAACTTCATCCCCTAAGCAGTTGAGAGAGGTAAGAGAACAGCTAGGCTTAAGGTGGATACAATCACACAGTTTGGACAGGTTCAGAATTCAGAATTGAAAGTGGAAAACTCAAAACTGAAACTGCGAAGTTCAAAAGTCAAACTGAAATTCCACTGCAAAAAAAAAAGTCCAACATCTCAGTTGTATATTTTGATGCCAAAAGTGGCAAAAATATGAATAGTATGAAAATCTTAATTGTGTGTGTGTGTATTTTCACTTTTTTCCATTTTTGTATAAAATGATTCAAGCAAACAGCAAAGAGTGCAGTCCACTCACCCTTACTAACTTAGTGCACCTAACCCACCAGCCAGCTCTCAGCAGCAGCCCCTGAGAACATTCTGCAGTCTCTGGTTTTTGCTTCAGTACATTCGCTGCTAGCCAAAGGTGGGGCTGCTATATGGCAGCAATAGCAAGTGGGACCATTGCGTGGAGTCAACAACTGATGAGAGCTGGAATATGCCCACAAAACACTGCCAAATCTCAGACTTCTGTCATATTTGCTCCAGAAAATTGATCTAAAAACTAAAGAATTTTGGATGCAGTTCAAGGACCCTATGTCAATCCTCCCTTATCTTGTCTGTTTCCTACCCTCCTGAGAGGTAATCACTTTTTAGAGTTTATCATTCCCATGCATGCCTTATGATTTTACAGCATGTGCAGGTATGTGTAAACAATATATAATGCTGTGTTGTGTGTTTTAAACATTCTATACAGGATATTCTGGATCCATCATATAATGGCTTCCTTTTTGCATTTAAGGTTTTCTATTAAAGGACACGTAGTTGTTTCTGGGTTCCCACATTACCCAAAATACTGCAATAAAATTTGGTCCTTGACTCTGAGTGGACATTTGAGTCACTTTCTATAGTCTAAGAGTGGACTGGAGATGTAGCTCAGCAGCTTAAGCACCTGATTGGCAAGTTCAAGGTCTTCAGTTCAATCTCTGGTACCACAAAAGTCTCGTTCAATAAGCCAAGAGTGAAGTGATACATCACAAAATGTGCATCTCCTCAATGCTCCCAGTAAACAAATTCCTCTCAATGAGGTCCTACCACTTTACCTTATGTGAAAAAGCACTGAATTTTTCTAGGTGTGCCTCCTAGCTTCAGAAAGGAGTGGGAAAAAAATCATTTTGAACAGTTACTAGTTTGGTAAATGAATCTGCCACAGAAGCTGTGAATATCTCCCACCCTTACTAACTTAGTGCACCTAACCAACCAGCCATCTCTCAGCTGCAGCCCCCGAGAACATTCTGCAGTCTCTGGCTTTTGCTTCAGTACATTCGCTGCTAGCCAAAGGTGGGGCTGCTATAGGGCAGCAGTAGCAAGTGGGATCATTGCGTGGAGTCAACGACTGATGAGAGATGGAATATCAATACCTCAGCTCCCTCACTTCTCAGGTAAGACAGCTGTGAAATATATTCAGTCCAGATTTTTCCAGGTATCCAGTATGAATAAACCTCAGTTTGTCCCAGTGGCAATCTGCTTGATATTAAACATTGTGCAACAATTCTCTGCCTTCTCTTCTCATCTAACTAACTAACCCTCTCCTCCACCAGGTTCCTAAGACCTCTCAAAAACCTGCCGACTCTGAGACCCTTTACTCAGCCTGTGTTTCTGGGGGAAAGGGACTTGAACTCCAAATGGCTTTTACATGTACATACTCTGATGCTGACAGTGGTCATCAAATTTGAGAATTTTGTCACCAGTTGTAGAACTGACCCTTAATCATTACACAGGAAAAAAAAAGAAGCGAAGTTTACATATTATTTACTCTCAGGACATAATAAACCCTTTACTCTTTGTGGGGAAGATTTGGTAAAACCCGATAAAGCACTAATACCTGCTGGACCAGAAGGTTTTACTTTGGTAGTCACACTTTTACTTTGAAAGCTTTTGAAAATCTGCAAGCATGACAGGGTAGTGACTTCTATTTAAGAGGCATCTTATTTGGCTGAGTTTTTTTTTTGGGGGGGGGGGAATGGGGCTTTTTAAAGCTTAAGTTCTGACATAGCTATTAGTAACATTTTTCATTTTTTGTTCTATTTTATTGCTTTCTAAAATTTCACAAACAACAGCTCCAAACATGAGCATTGAACACGTTTGTAATGCCTTCAAAGAGCCCAACTTGACCTTTTGCTTTAGAACATTGAAACATGATTTTTCAAAACCATTATCTTCAGTGAAGTTGTAATAAAAGAGAATTTGTGACAAAGGTGTCCAAAGAGATGACACATAAAGGGTTTTTGGTTTCTTATATGTGAACGTAGTCTATGTCATACCAGCTAGTACAAGGCCAATGCTATGTTTTGTCAACAGAACCCAAGCACAGGAGCAGACAAAGAAAAACTTTTCCAACCACGTGGAAACCCCTTTGCAAAAGAGAGATGGACCTTGTGCTTCGCAGCATGGCTTAATGAGCTGACTTGTGAAAGCCTATCTTCAAATTCAAGAGCTTGTCCTGAGTAATATCGCATTCACTGTGTTTATTGAGACACATGCCATATTCATTGGGCTTATAAAGGTCATATTTTAAAACTCACTTTCTAAGGTAGTGTGTGAGTTATACATACCTAACTACACGCTCTCTAAACCTAGCTCAGAATCACAGCTTTACATGATTCTGTATAATGATTTTTTGTAACACGTAATACAAAAATTATCTAATCTCACTTAGCTTAGCAGTCTCATCTGCAAAATAGTGGTAGTACCTACAGTGTTGAGTTGTTCTAGAATTAAATATCTTACCTCAGGGTCTTTAAAAGGGTCAAGAGTTTGTTCTAACATGCAAATTTTACAAGAGGCAAAGCCGAATTTTGACAAAATTGTTTCTATTACCTAATTAACTCAGTAAAAATTTGCAGAATATACAAGAGTATAAAAAATAATTGAAATGAAGAAAGGCCACATGCCAGCACTCCAGAGTAGGAGGATCACCATGTGTTCAGGGCCAGCCTCAAATATATAGTGAGATCCTGTCTCAAAAAGAAACATACATACATGCATGCATACATGAAAGAAAGAAATCAAATATTCTCCATCCAGCGGGGGTGGTAGCACATGCTTGTAATCCTAGTATTCGGAAGACTGAGATAGGATGAACACTGTGAATTCAAGAAAAGTCGGGGCTACAAAGTGAGTTTAAGTCACCCTGAACCACATAGTGAGATCCTGTCTCAAAAACACACACAAAAAAAAAGTTCCATCTGTAGAGAAGCTAATGTTTCATCTATGCATGTTCTGATTTTTACACAAAAATGTTGACTGTACTATTTTGCAAGGTTCATCTTCACAAAGAGTATGTCAAAAAATGCAGAAGTACAGATGATCAACAAATACATGAAGAAAAAAAAACCCATTACTGGATATTAGGGTAACACAAATTAAACAGCACTGAAATTCCATCTTGCTCCAGAAAGAATGGCAATCATCAAGAAATCAAGTACTGCTGGTGAGGCTGTGGGGGAAAATGAAACCTTCTACAGTGTTAGTGGGAATGTAGACTAGCATAATCAGTATGGAAATCAGTATGGAGACTCCTCAAAAAACTAAAACTAGCAATTTCATTGAACCCAGCTATCCCTGTGCTCAGTAACTTCCCAAAAGCATTAAAGACATCATATTACAGTGATATATGCATACCCACGTTTATATCAGCACAACTCACAAGAGGTAGATCTTGGAAACTGTATGTACCACCAACAGATGAATAGAAAAAGGAGATGTGGTATTTATACACAATGGAGTACTACACTGCTATAATGAAACAAATGAGTCATCTGTAGGAACATGGATGCATAATGTAAAGTGAACTAACTCAGACACATGAGCTTAACTATCACATAGTTTCTCTTATATGAGGAAAGAAAGCATAAATAAAGGCTGAAATGAAAGACATGAAGTGGGGAGATAGGACTGGATATTTAGTGCAGCGGAGTAACACCTGCCTAGTGTGTATGAGGTCCTCTATTCAATTCCTCATGAGCCTTTAACACCAAAAAAGGAAGTAGAGAGATAGCCCTTTCTTAAATGGGAAGGGAATCAAGAGATGGAGTGTGCAAGGAGGGAGAGAGGGAAAGCAAAGGGGATGAAAAGAATTGAGATGTGTTATGTAATGTACCAACTCAGCTCGAGAAATGAAAACGTTGTGTACTTCAAACATGTACTACTGAAAAGGAGAAAAAATAAAATAATAAAAGTGTCCTGCATCGGGGCCCAGCGGGATGGCTCAGTGGTCTAAAGCGCCTGCTTGGGAAAGCTTGGGCAGCTTCAGGGACCGCGGTTCAATCCCCGGCACCACATGCTATGCCAGCCCTGCCCTCGGGGCAGGCTGAGCCGGCCATAAAAATGAGTGAATAAGCAAATAAAGGTTCTGAAACAAGAAAAACGTAAATAAAAAAAATTCTTTAAAAAAAAAAAGTGTCCTGCATCATTAAATAATCTTCAAAAACAAGCCTTTGTTTTTATGACTTGGTATTTCATCTGTAATAAAGATCTATAATTTATCTCTCCAATGCAAACAATTTCCTAGGTCATTAGCTTGCCCCTTCTAAATTGCCAATACTTCTACCATATTCTTCAACAACATGCCTTTGTGAATGTACGCTTGTCCTTTTTTGGCCTGAGCACGGAGATGAGTAACCACTGATTCAAGTGATGACAATGCTTCTAAAGCTTCTAATACCTCTGCGGAATTGTCCTCCTTAGTGACTGTTCTAGTTTATATGCTGATTCACAGCGTGAAGGGCTGTCTGAAGTGACAAAATGCTTTAGTGCATTGTAATAATTACAGCAGATACTATGAGAAAACAAAGCCTCCAGGTGTGTACATGCGCATGCACGTGCGCGCACACACACACACACACACACACACACACACACACACACACACACCAGCCTTGTTTTAAGTTTGGTTTAAACTTGCATTTCAACATAACTAATAATTTTAGCATGTCTTCGTCCTCTGGAGTGCAATGGACAAAATGAAAATGCTATGTCACTAAGTGCCAAACATGTTGCTGAAATTATTTATGGAGCCTAAAATCTGTGACAACTGCTACATTCTGGAGGGCAAAGACCCTTTGCGTTTATCTTTTCGTCTTCAAAACTTGATTCCCTTCTGGTGTGTTTTCTGTCCGGACTTCACTAAAGTCATCCCTTTTCTAATTCCACAGCTCCCCAGTCAGGTTAGAAGATGGACTCTAAGGTGCTGAATTAATTCCTGAGACTGGCTTAACAAACAATAGTGTACATTCTTTCACCTAACATTTAGCAAGTTCCTATCACTTGCCAAGAACTGTGCTAAGCGTAAAGAGCAAAAGGATGTGAAATCCAGAAGCTGTCAAAAAAAAGTACATTTTAAATTGTGTGAAAATCAGTATCGCACACAAACTTAACTCAAAAATTATCCTATCGTAGTACAGAGGAAGAATGCAAATAGCAAAAAAAGAAAAATTACAAAGGTTGGGTATTTCAGAAAGTGGTGGTATATTCATCAGTTGCCCCAGCTGCCTGTATTTGGATAACTCAAGACTCCTTTGTATTGAGGCCCTGCAAGAGACAAAGAACCCACACACTGTCTCCACCTGGCATCTCCTGCTCCCCCATGCCTTCTTCTCCCCCTCAAAGCACTGCTTTCTGATGCTCATAAAGCTGTATTGGTTTCTGCTGTAGTGGGACAGTTGCATGTTGGCAGTTTGCAAGCAGCAGAAGTCATTCGCAGGCCTTCTGGATGGTGACTGTGTCCATAGCTGCTGGCCCTCTCCATTTACTGCTGTTCTGGTACTATCCCCTAGCCATCTTCCCTTCAGAGACTGTCCTGTGGCAATTGCACTCTTCTGCACCTTTCAAGGGGCAGCTACAACAACTCTACTCCTTTGTGTCTGCCAAACATATAGAATGTAGCAATGACTCACTGCGTTTGGGGAAGACTGAAATGCAGGTTTAACTGCTGAATATGGAAATTTTATAGGCGTTTCAATAATAAAAGTATCACAGATTTGTTTTCCTACATGATGAGCTTACTTTTCAGCTGCAGTGCACAGACCTAGAGATGAGTCTACTGATTTTTGAGGCTGCACTTGGTTGTGACCATTTTCATCACCAGAGAAGTTGCGAATCATGACCAAGTACTACTGATACTGGTCTCTCATTATCCATCCACTGCTTTCATTTCCATGGAGCAAAGGGCCTTCCAACACCCACAATTCCATGATTGTTTAGTCTCCTGTAAATCATAAAGTGGTTTTCCATGCCATCCTTTCTATGGCTTGCTCTTCCTGGCATTACGTAACCTGTATCCCCTGCTAAATAAGTTGATTGAAATGAAAGCATTGATTTCTTCACACTGATGAGGTTGATAAAATTATTATATATTCTTTGATATTCTATCAGCGCAAAAAAATTCATATGGTTTATACCAAAGTTTATCAAGTTGACATCATGAGATAGACCAGTATTTTCTGTGCAAGCGATATTCTATATTATAACATGTTCAATAGCATCCTTGAGCTTTGCCTACTCAGTACTCCTAGCACATTCTACACCTTTAGGATAATAAAATATGTCCTTGGACTCCAAATGTTCCTGAAGAACAAAATCATTCCAAGTTATGATTTACTGGTCTACACCATGTGGGACATAAACATTCCAAAACAGACATAAGCTTAGGTAAAGCTACATTTGTTTACTCTTATAGGACCCATCAAGTACCAATTACCTTGACTATGGAAATCATTAAGATTCATCAGACCAACATATAAAAGACCAGTGAGATAGCTCAGTGCACTCAGCACTGACTCAGACTGGATGTGGTAGCACACTTCTGTAATCCCAGCAATGGGGAGGCTGAAAACAGGAGGATCACTATGAGCACTAGCTGCAAAGCAAGACACTGTACCAAACATGTAAAGACAACTTATGATTATAAATATGTCTTTAATCACATCAGTAACATGGAGCTTTGAGAAATAAGTGATTATTTGAGAATGACTGACTTCATCATTAAGTGGAAAAAAACAAATTAGAAATACTGCATAGAGATAGACATCATTCTTTACCTCAATCTTTGAGTGCATGGAACTCATGTAGCCATAGAGAAAAAAGAAATGACTGATCAATTAATTTGGCCAGCACGTGCTACATGAGTTGGCTACAGTGGTCCAGACATTAGCATCAAGAAAAGACTTTCAAGAGAATCAGGTTAATGGTGATGTTTGAGCTTCCCTCAATTCCTGTCTAAAAATGGGGGCAGTATGACATAGGGACAGTAGTTTAAAAAAAAAAGCCATTATGTTGGTTCACATGAGCCCTGATGGTGCCTTGCATTCAAGCGCTGTGGCACTCCCTAAATGGAGTAGCTGAAGAATCAGCACACGTGTAAGCAAAAGCTCAAGAACTGTGGGGTGTACAATCACTTGGGCTGAAACATCACATCTCTCTGAGAATCAGGTTAGGGATTTATCAGCATGTGGGACCAGAGTCAAAATTGCCTAAGGGTCCCTCTAATCCACTTTCCTACCCTCCTTCAAGTTCTTCCACAAAACTGCAGGTCCACATGTGGACTAGCACATGTGACTCAAGGAACAACCAGTGTTCCTCATACCTTCTGTCTCACCGTGGAAAGAGCAGAAGAATGCTACATGCGTGCTGAGTCACTCCAGGTGTGTGCAGTTGCGGAAAATGCCTACAGAGTTCCTCCTTGTGTACTTTGAAGCCAAAGCATGAGACCAAAATTTCTGAGAGTGATGAATTAGTAAAAGAAGGTACTGATGTTCTTTAATCACCAAACCCAAAATAGATGGGACAAACACTACAGCACATGCTGACAATTCATTTACACCAGAACCCAACAATCATTCCAAGGAGGAAATAATGGGAAAGGAAACAACAGCATAAGCCACCATCAATTCTTTAGAGTCCCTGGAGACCCTGAACAGCTCATTTATACCAGAACCCAGTAAATCACTTTCAAACTGCAATGGGGTGGCAACAGAGAATGGGCAACAGTCTCTTCCTGTAGACCTTTACTGGACTCACTAAGGAGTTCACTGGCTCCCAGCCACACAGCAAACCAAGTATATGTGATGTATAGATGGTCAAAAACCCAATTCTACACAGTACTTATGTGCAACAAACGGATCCTCAGGGCTCTGTAGGACCATGGCTTAGGATTTATTTTTCCAGCAAGTACCTACTGAGTACAAAGGCACACAACTGATTTTAGTTAGGACCAAAACAGAGATTCAAATTCTTGTAGCTTGTACCAAAGGGGAAATTGATGTGTGGCTGCAGGCTACTTGCGGTAACAAGTAAAGAAAAAGCACCCCAGGCTAGCTTAAGCAATGGAGGATATTTATCAACCCATGTCACAGTAAACGCATGAGGATTATGTACTGCTCAGTGGCACAATTGTGGCATTCAATTTGTTTTAACTCCTTCCTTCTGGTTTTAAACTTTATTGATTTGTGTTACGGTCTGCTCAGCCTGACCTAGGGGTGGGGCTGGCACAGCATGTGGTGCTGGGGATCAAACTACGGCTCCGGCGGTTGCCTAAGCTTGCTTAAGCAGGTGCTTTAGACCGCTGAGCTATCTCACCAGCACCTTTCCTTCTGGTTTTAAGAGTCTACTTTACTCTAACACTCATGTTTACCAAGGTGGGAAAATGACTATAGAATTTCAGGCTTCATTGATGGACCCCACATTATTGAGACAGACAGAGAAACAGAGACAAAGAGGGACAGAAAGACACTCTCAGTCCCTGGATTATCTGCAAAATCTTCAGCTTCATTCTGGTGGTGCAACTCCTAAGTCAGTCTCTGTGCTTAGAGACTGCCGTAATCTAATTTTTTTAGGTATGTATTAGCTAACCAACCCCTAAAGTCATAAAATTGACATTGGTATGTCCTGATCAGAGTCTAATACTGAAGCAAGGTTGGGTCAGTGCTGCAAACTCAATAGTTATTATAGGAAAGGAAGGAAAAGGGGAGCATAAATATTTGGAAATCCATAATACACACTGTGCAGCCCACTATTTGTATACAAACAGCTAATATATTTGTATGGGACAAAAGAAAAAATTCTCATAAAAGACACCACAATGAAGTATGAGAAGTATTCAGGGCTGATGCACAGAGAACAATTTTAGCTTCAATCCTATGTTCTTTCTATTATACTAGTGTGGTTTATATGGTTTGTGTGCAGTGAAAAGTCCAAAATAATTAATCTGTATACTACTGACTTGCAAAATCTAGCACTCCATATTTACAACCCTCTGAGCAAGTACAACCAGCTCACTTTATCCCACAGATGATACCAGTACTATGATAATGAAAACACCAAATCCAGACACTCAGAAGGCAAAACTAGCCACTGGATAAAACCTTAAAGGCACAGAAGTTTTGACTTATACATGGATATCTTTCCTTACCTGTGTATTTATCAAACTTTATCGCCACGGTTCTTACCACCAAATAAGTTACAGTGCTCCAATAACCCAATGCCAATGTTGAGATTATTTTATATTTATAGTTGCCTTTCTAGTAAGCACTATTTGGAACTTTAAAAAACTGCAAAAATTCCCATTCTCCAAATTATTTAAGAGTATTAGTATATAAGAATAAAATACATTTTTGCCTGATCACTCTAATATTTTGAGTACTTTGAATAAAAATTATACTGGAAAAAAAGAATAAAATACATTAATTTGATGTTTTCAATAACAGATGTAAAAATTGATAATGATTCTGGCAGTGTCCTGAAATAGAGTTTTCTTATGTAGTCCAATGTTTCTCACCATATTTTCCAGAAAAATTAAAAACTAGAGTTCCTTCAGTTCCACCTCAAGATCTTCATTGTAGGAAATCAAAATCAAGGCGTTTGCATTTCTTAAATGTCCCTGTGGTGACAATATTACTAGTCACAAAGATTCCCTGTTTCTCTGAGGGGACACTCATAATGCTCAGAACCATCATAAAGCTGTACCATGAGAAGTGGCCTGACCAATGCAATTAAGCATTGGTGGCAAGACCTTGTTGGCAATTTCCATACTTTTCTTTAGCTTCCTGTCATAACAGCAAGCAATATTTTAGCCAGAAATAACTGTGTCACAGTAAGTTCAAGATGGGGCAGCAGAACAACATGTGAGCCACAAAAAACTACCAAAACTAAGTTTGTTGAAGTAAAATATTTGGGGTCCAGCTTTTAGCATAATGAAAGCAATGCAATTCAGCCTTAGCCACTTGAGAAGTGACTCAGATACATAATTGTGGGGCAGAACAATGGATGCAAATCACTTAGACATCACATATTTACACATGTTTGTACTGGTTGTGCTCATAAAAAAAATATGAGTCCTAGTACGAAGATCTATCTCAAAGGTTGGAGATCCCTGGAGGACAAGAAAATTGGCTGAACAAATATTTTATAAGAAACTACCTACCACTACTGAAAGGCTACTGTTCCCCAAAGATGAAAGGATGTTGGGCTGGCAAGATAGCTCCACAGATTAAAGCACCTGCTTAGGCGAGTTTAGGCAAGTGCTGAGACCATGGTTAGTTCCCTGGCACCACATGCCATGCCAGCCCCACCTCCAGGGTTGGCCAAGCTGGCCAGCCACAGAGCCCAGGCGTAGTAGTAGTCACCTGTAATCCCAGAGCTAGGGAGGCTGAAAGCAGGAGGATCATATGAGTTTGGGCTGTGTAGTGAAACCCTGTAACAAGCAAATACAGTGGCTTTCATTGAGGTTTTATTCAGTTTTCTTTGAACATAAATTAATTTCTTATGAAATTATAAGAAATGTTAAAATGAATGGAATCAATTATTACCATGCATTTTCTCTAATACACCTGGCAGAAATGGGCCTTGCCTTGGTTTGATTTCCCCTAGAAGAAGGTAACAGAATTGTCCATGTTTTGACTATTACCTAGAGAACCAAGCTAAAGTTATAATAAAAGTCAATCTTTTGAGCTAATTGATCATCAGTTTTTTATAAATTCTTCGTTTGAGTCATTGAGAAACTGAATTGTCCCTAATAGGTTTGTATCTCTTTAGTCAAACAAAAGCACTTTACCTTTGCAATAGTTTTGGACAGAGAGAAACTAATGAATAACAAGATAATTAGCATGCTTGGAAACCTATGAGCTCAGATTTGTGGTGGTGCCATCCCTCAACAGTAGCACATTATTAGGACCGATGTAGCTGTAGTAGGCAAAGGCAGAAGGGGCAGTCAGCACAACAGTGAGGGACCAAGTGCAACATATTCCTGTGCCACTCTCCTCCCTACACACTCCTCCCTGCCAGTAACTGTGGCTGTGTTGTTATGCTTACTTTGCACTTTTCGAGGATTCTAGACACTCAGACCTACGACTAAAAGCTTTGGCACTCTGGACACAAATGTCCACAGCATAGTCCTGGCTGCTGACAACCAAGCAGAGGGAAGCCTGGGCTGCAGTGAGATGGGAAACTAGGAGGGCCAGTAAGGCTCAAGAGATGTTGAATTTTTGAATGCTGAGAAGAGTCCTTGTCTTAGTGTCAATTGTTCCACTTTCAGCAATAATCTGCCTCTCCCTCACCCCAGACTGGGTTGGAAAATTCAGTTCTATCATGCTTGACATAGAATCAAGCATACATTGGCTTCCTGCTCCTCTTGCTTGTGCTTCACTTAACACAGCAAATACTCCTCCAGCTATTCAAAAGTCAGAGATTCCCTGACCACTTAAGCAGAAAGGAGATTGGCAAAAATTCATCTTTGGAGCTTTTTTAATTTAAGGGGAGAAAGAAAGTGAGAAATTTGTTTTAAAAGAGTAAAAGCAACTCATAGAAAGTCCAAAAGAAAGGGTCAGAATGTTAAGAAAAAACAGAAAACTACTTTTACTCACCTATGTAAGCATGATTTCAAAAACAGTAGTTGATCACTTACTTCAATAAGAAGAAATATGTGTACCAATAGTGTTTAGAAAAGTTATCATGTCTGCAACTTGTACTCTGAAAACTACTATGAAGACAACAATATGCATTGTATTAATTATTGTGTCTGTCCTACTAACAGGTTTTGAAACAGTCTCATTGTTATTTCTTTCTCATTAAAATCAATAAAATTAAAATAAAATAGTAGTTGAGGCTATAATTCTTTATTGTTCTTTCTTAGACGAAAATTTGGAAGTTTTATATAAGCATTGTGTTTTTATCCCTAGGATTCTTTGCAGAGATTTTCTGAACCGGTTTAACATAAATGTTAATAGCAAATAAAGAATATCTTCCCATTTTTCTTTCCTATAGCAAGTAAAAGGCAGAATGTATCCTACTGTCATTTCTGCATATCTCTTTTTTCTATGGGCACAATAGAAGTGTGAAGAACAGTGGTATCTTTGTTTCAAGGAAGTAGCATCAAATGAAATTTAAACTGTAGGGAGCTGGGGAGATAGCTCCAAGGCACAAGTGCCTGCTGGGCAAGTGCAAGGTCGTGAGTTTGAACCCCGGTCCCACAAAAAAAAAAAGAAATTTAAACTGTATATAAATGAAGATTGGTAGCATTATATTTGTCTTTATCATTCTTGGACTTCAATTTCATGTTAATCAGGTCAATTTAATGAGAGGTATGACGCCCTTGTATCAATGAATAATAAAAGGTCTGTTTCTAATCATAAACCACATTTGTACGTGAATATACATATAAATTGATATCATCTAATGCTTCAGTTGATATAAAGGACTGAGAAAGGAAGGATTCAGAGGCCGTATGTACTAGAGATTTTAAAACATCAAGCAAGTTTGTGTTATGAATTTCCAGGTCTAGAGCAGCAACATGAGTGCTTTTTATGCCTTTATGCAAAGCATTACTTTGTGCCAATGAATCCAGCGCTGGGAGTTACGAGCAGACCTCTACTGGAGGTGTTGTTTCAGCAAAAAAAGTTAATCATAAAAGACAGTGAACGCTAAACACATCATCCTTTAAGCTCCCTTAATACAGAACATCAGACAAAATAACATCAATTAAAATATTGGAAACAAAACACATAGGAAAAGTATAAAAGAGAAACTTGTTCCTGGTACTTCAAAGGTACCACATGTATCAGGCATTCCCCAGAGGGTTTCCTGTATGGTAAAAATGCAACATGAGGAACATGTTTTCCAGCTGCAAAGCCCAAATGTGGACCACCAATTAAGGGGGCTCAGGTTCTAGCTCTTCAAATAAAGGACCAGGTATTTACCTCAAAAATTACCTGGAAAAGACAAGCATAGTTGGATGTTCAGAAATAAGACAAAAGAAACTTGAACATAAAGTAAACTGAATTTATCCAGAATCAGCTGGAGGCCATATCCCAGAGGGTATAAGGTTAACTGGGTAATAAGCCTCCATTCTGCAGCACAAGCTGAGTGTGAAACAAATACATCTAGAATGCCAGTTCCTATGCATGCCAAGGGGAATATATGCCCCGTCTCACCCCACTCTGAACCTGTAAGACCAACTCTTTATAGATTCAGTTATACATAATTCAGCATAAAGAAAACTAGTTATATTGGATGGTGATGCAATTGTCTTCCATGGAATAGACTCTTCTCGAAACAGAATTACTTTAGAGGGCATCTGGCCAAACTAAGTGTCATCACCGAGAAGAAAAAAACAATAGACTTTCTTTTTTTGAACTTTAGGAAAATGCTTTCTGTCTTCTTACAAAGTATTTGAACACACTGCTCTGTCTTCTTTGAGTGCATCCAAAAACTGTTTCCAAGGGATACCAATGCTTGGTCTTATTAAAGACACCATAGGTGGTAGAAATAAAACTGCAAAACCTGTGACTTCCTATGTGCTGACCATGAACACTGTAGTAATTTCACCAAGTGATAAAAGACTATAGACATCCACCAAAATCACAATGGTGAGAGGTGGGCATTTTGCCATATGAGTGGAGCAATATCCCTACTGTTGGCATCCCTGCCAAGCCAGCCTAATGGGTGGTGTGGAAGCAACTTCTTCACATCATCATGACAGCACTGTGCATTACTCAGCCATTGCACACCAGGTGGTGCACTGCTGACCATGGTGTACCAATAAATTCACCCTTGAGGGGGCTAATTCATTCCAAATGAAAAACTTAGCTGTTCTTTTGATCTGTGAAAATGATCAAGGTACTAATTAACATAATAAACTTTCAACTAGTATTTCCAACAGAACCTTCATGAGAGTATAAATAGTCATTAAGGTCCAATTATCTACTGCAATAAAGTTAATATATTAGAGTTTTCCACATCTTCCTTTCACAATTCTCCCTTTTTTGTCTCCTTGATATATTATCAATGTCCATTTTCCAAATGTTCATTTGTACTGTTGTTTGACCAGCTTCTTTATATTTGACAATATTGACCACTCAAGCTTCATTTTTTTTTGTCTTTTTGAGACAGGGTCTCACTATGCAGTTCAGGCTGGCCTTGAGCTCACTTTTTTAGCCCAGGCTGGTCTCGAACTCACACCAATCCTCCTGCCTCAGCCTCCCCAGTGCTGGGATTACAGGTGTGAGCCACCATGCCCGGCTTCAAGCTTCATTTTTTAAGATTATTTTAGTGAGAGCTAGAGAGATAGTTCCACAGTCTAATGTACCTTCTGAGGCAAGATTAGGCAACCGCAGGGACCACGGTTCAATCCCTGGCACCACATGCTGCACCAGCCCCACACCCAGGTCAGGTTGAACCGGCCATAACATAAATTAAATAAATAAATAAATAAATAAATAAATAAATAAATAAATAAATAAAATTTAATATAAAAAGATTATTCTAGTGATATTTAACACACATTGCTTTAGAAGTTATGTACTAGGTCTCACACTTTATCTTCTTACACTTCCAAAGAGTATTTATACTTCTGCGCTCCCATAGTAGATGATAAAACACTATAGGGTAGAAATTTTTTTTTCCAATTCTTTTATTGTTTAAATTTAACAATGGTTATATTACATATTTTCATCATCGGATCAGTTTAGATTAATACATATAGGTATATAAGATTGATCAAACAACTAAACATTAACCTTTCTAAATCCACATTACTTTTTTTTTTCTTTTCCTCCTTTTTTTCTTTGAAAGTTGACATATTGCATATTGTCCTCACAATCGTTCTATAGAGTGCAGTGTGTGGGCATGACCCACCTCCCTATTAATGTTGCATAGAAAAAAGAAAGAAAGAAAAAAAAACAGGAAAGAATATACTTCCCTTTGGACTAA